>JAOEHT020037585.1:0-14242 GCA_025448195.2 Parazoanthus atlanticus | reverse complement strand
GCCCCCCCCCCCCCCCCCCCCCATACATGGTTTCGGATAAATCAACGTGATGTCAGATACGCGAATGTCTACGAGCAAAATGCTTTATCTTGTTCAAATCTAGTCAGTACTGATTCTTATGCTTCGCAACTCGATGGTAACTATTCTTAGCTTTGTGTGAATTCAAAGTATATTTTTAAAAGATTTTGTAACCGTTTACGACGGTTCATTTTCATCGAAAATATTTGTAGGTTACATGGTACAAAGGTACGTCGTACTATCGGACCGGTTACTATAGTATTACAACGTCCTTATATTAGAGGCTACTTACTACTACAGACATAAGGTTCTGTCATGTATACACCTTTCAAAATTTCCGGCCCTTGTCAATAGGACTACTTGGCCCTCACGGCCTCTGGCCCATCTTTTCTCTGGCCCTTTAGCTAGCATTTCCGGTCTCCTGCCCCCAGACTCTCAAGCCCTTCGCTGCTGTCGTCCCTCTGCTTGACCCCTCAGGATCCCAAGCCCTCTAGTGTCATCCGCGTGCACATAGGTGCGCATGACTATCTAATTTCCTTGGTTCTTAAGCCTTCCGGCCGCAGGTCCTCCGTCCCCAGCTCTGGTTCTCAGTCCCCCTAGCGTTTTGAGATTTCCGCCGAGATTAACGGCAGTAACCATGCTTAAGATGTATTAGCCTAGTAGCTAGAAAAGTCTTACTGGAGATTTTTTATGGTCTTTGGCTGAATCAATAACTGCTTCGGATTGGTGAATACTTTGGGGAGATAGCCGGCAAAGTTTATTGTAGAAGTGAAGCACAAAGCCTACCGACGAGCAGTAATGAATCAAGACTGTGTTAATAAATCCCGGCATAGTTAATTTGCCACAGCGATATCCAATTAATAATTATGCCAGCTGAAACTTTGCTCTCTCTTCAGTGCTCGCAGAAACGGATGCTACACAACTAACAAGTCCAAAAGGAGAACTTGGCGACGACTGGAGACTACTCGTAACAATATCGGGAGTATCGCTTTACGGACAACTCAGCGGTAAGTCGCTCACGATGAAATAAACTATCACTGAAGGTTTTCCAGAAATTTTAACATAATGGCATACAGTGCATGGGCAGACGTATTGCTTATTTTATTGTGGCATTTACTGAAATGGAGAAACTTAGCAAATTGTTGTGACGGCGTGGAATAATATACAACAACACAAACAAAAAATCACCAGAGCTCTTTTCAAAACAACATTAGATAAGCGGCGAAACAAATTGCGTCCATTTGTAATTGTTTTTGTACCATAAGATTATAAACCGAGTAAACGAATGTGGTGGTTTTTCAGCGCTTTGATTCTACTTTAGAGCGTTACTTGTAAAAACTACTCTAAGACAAGAGTTTCTGAAACGGATTACGGATATTAATATTAAGGGAAGCTTTGAAGATTCGCTTACATAGTAAAGTTATTGGGTAGGTTGCTTGTTTTGTTTTGTTTTGTGCAAGCAATATACGTTCAAAAAAAATTGGTCAATTTATTAAGTTGAGCAAACATAAAGTTAGACAAGGCAATGATCGCTTCAAGGAAACACGTTATGGGAGACACTGAGACTACACTGAATTTGATCACTATGATAAAACCCCGAGTGCCGGCAAAAAAGCTATTGTTTTTACAGAAAAATATCTTAAATGCTAAAACTTTGACGAGGGTCAGTTGTATCAAAGTGCTGCCTTGTGACTGTGGCTGGAACTCTTTTCCAGCACGAAACTAAGCTCACGGGTAATGCCGCCAAAAGAATAAGGCAATAAAAAGATTCGAGAAACATTTTCAGTTAAGAATCATTAAAGAAAACGACTTGACGCTCTGTGCAGAATTTTCATTAATTTTTACAGCGGCGGCAGTTGTCTTAAATTATTTATGAAACTTTAAAGTTATAAGTAGGTACCAATTTATATTTCTTTTGTGAAGCTAATTTTTTTAGTTGTGAAGCATATTTCATGAGAAATGAGAAAGAAACACAAAGAAAAGCCGGCGAATAAGTTTCTCCGAAGAAAATGGCTTTCGTTTGGCTGACAAAATACCCGGGTTTTACTATTTGCTTTCAAGTCCATCGGTTTTGAAGAACATGAAATACCTTATTCTATATTTGGAAGGGGATTTGCTTCAGAAAAGAAAGCAAACTCTTACGATGAAACAAGAAACCCATTCTTACAATTAGGCTTATTCATTTTTGATAACTGGGGAAAAACATGTTGAAGTCTTATAGTCTGCAGTTACGAGCTGGCTTTACCTTTAGTCTTGGTTTGTGACTTCAAATTGAAATGACATAGTATTTCCAACGACATGTTTGTTTAATGTGTATATTTCCTGGTCTATTGTAAATTATTTAGTTTTTAATGCGGTGGAACTGCAATAATTGCTTTCCACTAGACACATCAAAGAAAAAAGCCGATTTCACTACAAAAAATATTTACTCCGCCAAACAAACAGAAAATTTAAAAGATGATTAAGTGTTCTTTCACTGTCGAGACTCGTCGTTGCATTTTCGATTTGCGAAAAACTAACGCGCCGAACACATCTAAAGCAGTCACTTGAATGCCACAGTTGTAAGATCCGCGAAAACGGTAAAATCAAGATGTCACCTGACGCGCTCAGTCTCTTTACGGAACTGACAAAAGCACATAAACACAATTCTTACTGGTTTGCATATTTCGCACACTATTTGAAAAACTACTATAATTCTAGCGTTTCACTTCCAGTTTATAACCTAATCCCGGTAGTTACCGAAGAAATGTTTGTGGAGAACTTGGGGATATAACTCTATTTTTATAACGACAAATCATATTTCTTCGTTTTAATGAAGTTGACAAAGTGTATTGTGTAATAAACAAAGGAGAGCTGGTCTACGATTGACCACGACACGCAAATAAAACGTAATCTGGCTATTTACTTTTAACAAAAACTTGCTAACCTCTAATGATGAACTAGTTTCATGCTGCGGCACGGTGGCCTTTGAAAATATCGACCTATGGATTTCCTCAGCTTATTGTCCATTACGAACCAATGAAAAATCGTCACGGTTCATGTAATCACCAACATCGCCGCTTAATAAATGACAAAAAAGATGTCAGAATTGAAACAGCAATTTCTACCGAGCTTTCCTCGTTTCTATACTGGTAGTCAAACAAATGACATGGCCAACCCAAGTATATCCTCAAAATACTTCAATGTGTCCAGAACTGTGCGGTAAAACTCATTCCTGTCAAGAAAATGTGATCATCATTAACAGACAACTCCACTGCTCATTAACTTCACTGGCTTCCTATTCAAGAAAGAATATAATTTAGAATTCTGACAATCACCTTTAGAGCCCTTTATGGACAAGCACCTCAGTATATTTTCGACCTGTTAAAGCCTTACTGTCCTATCAGAACTCTTCGCTCTTCAAGTCAGAACCTACTCTGCAATCCTGTTTTCAACCTCAAAACCTACGGCAACCGCTCCTTTTCCGTTTCTTCTCATAGTCTGTGGAACTCCTTGCCAATCGATATCAAGAACTTTAAATTCACGATTTTCTAACCGTTTTAACTATTTTTAGCTATTAATATCTTATACAACCGAGAGGGGTCTGGTATTTAACAAAGAGTCTCGGCAGGGTAAAGATTCAACGTAAAAAATTTGCGGAAACAGCCCAGATAAGCCGCATTGTTTTGCATTTTTCTAACTAAATGTTTTGCTAACAGCCTCCTACACAGTCTACACGAATACAAACAAATGTTTCTGCAAATTCATTTCTCACCAGGAAGAAGATCGAAAGAGTATAATTCTAAATTGACATTGTCGACCCAAAACCAGGAAACGCGTTTCTGAAATTATTTTGTCCGATTAAATTGCCAACGCAAACAACTCCACGGTTCCTTTTCACGATACTGGAATCCTAAAACATTTGATTTGCCGAACGCTTTTGATGGATTGCAAACCATTGTGATAGATTGGGTAACGACTGATCAGAAATTTGCTTCCACTAAATTAATATCGATCGTGTTTTGACAGCTGTTTCCCAAGACCTTTTCAAGCCGAGTACTTTAACAATAGTGGCATCCACTAAGAAAGGTTTTCAAGAAAGGTGGCAAATAACGGTCGACTTAAAGCTCGCACAAACCAATGTGCTTTAGCTTCTGTCGAGAGACATAGACTGTAAGGGTGATGTTATAAAAGAGAACTGACGAGTGATATAACCTGCGTGTTGCTCAAACAGGAACGCCAATACTTGGGTTAAAATTTTTCTCTTGCCTTTAAAAGCTAAATACTATGTATATATAGGAACAGTCACAATTATTCCCTTGCGATGCTCGTGTTACTAATAGCCTATACTCGGGCCGCATTGATTCATGTCTTTGTCAGAAGCCGAGCATACTTCAGTGGTCAGGATAATAATGCGTAAATCAGTGAAATTGGCAGTCACTTTATCATGATGTTGAAGGAACTGAAGAGCAACATTGTACACATCCATAGTATCCCACAGGGTACTTGGACAATTGCAATTCACATGGTTTAATTTCTGTGTAGCACTTTATGTCACCTGGGGGTTTGGATATTCGAATCTTATCACATGAACTCTCTATATTACATTGATCACAAATCATGAAAAATTTGGAAGTGAGGTCTCATTATTACAATCCTCAGTAACCTTTTAAAGTGTGTAAACAACATACAGGTACTGTACAGTAAAAGCTCACATCTAAGAACTGGTGAATGTAGCTTATAAGCAGCTTCTTTTTACATAATTTAATTTATGCTGTGTTTTAGAAATTCAGAAATACTTCGTTCCTTAGAACAGGTTTCTCCCTTCGTCAACAGCTGTTCTTTTCTTTCCTATTCCAGTCCAGTAGATCATTGTAGGAACACTTTCCTATCAACCTCGAAAAAGTCAGTGACCTCCATTACTCCAGATTCTTCTGATAAAGCTTTTTTTGTTAATTTATACTTAAGTTCTATAGGATTTTAATGCCATTTTTTCATTAATTTATTTAAAGTATTGTTTTTTCAAAATCTCCAGTATTTTAGAGGCTACCGTGCTCGCTAACGTAATCGAAACAAAGCGAGAATAACTCGAAAGCTTACCCGATCTACAGACGATTACAAAAAATAACCCAATAAACGTCCACGGCGTTATGTCTAAATTATTAGTTCTAGTGAGTTTTTATTAGTTACTGGGCGTTAATTAAAAGAAGAGTTTAATCGACTTTTCAAACAATACAGACTTGTTCCAAAGAGAAACATTAAATCGGAATTGACGTCAACATGCAACATATATTTAAAAATCATACTGCGTTATGTCTCACTGGATCATTCCTGATTACCTGACAAGCCATTCATTAAAGGTGTTTTTTTGGTTTTTTGAAATGCCTATCCTATGAAGGGCTTACTAGATTGTTGAAACAACACCATCGAAAGATGTGATCTTCTATGCAGCGACCACTGCTACTTTAGTTCAATCTTAAACAATGGCTAGCATGCAACGCTGACAGAAAACAAATGCCACATTTAGTTGTTTTCGTCAAGTTACAATATTAAATTGGAGATATACAGTGTAATCAAATGTGTCCTGTCGCATACAACGTCTCCTCTCAGATGTCTCTGAACTTTTCCTCTAAGATATCTCAGCGCAGCACAAAAAACAGTAATTTGCAAATCCAAAGTTCAGTTTCACACAGCAACAATTTTGTAATTTAAAACAGATGTTTTCAGGTACGTACGACAAATGTACTAACAAATCTCTGCAAAGGTGAATACACCCCCCCCCCCCCCCATCCTTTACGAGTTCGATTACAATTCAGTTCAATTCAATAACTTTTTTCAACCACGGTAAATTAGTCATCAGGTAAAACATCTCAGTATCTATCTAGGATGTATTGATCTAAAATCGAGAATAATAATAATTAATAAAGTAAAAACCTGCTTTCCATGAAGTGCCGTGCGAATAGATATACTATATGTATAGATTATCTAATCTTCAGAGACTGCTGCAGAAAGCATTGTTGCGAAAATTACTCAGATTCTGCTTGCCGCAAATCGAAGGGTAGGCTATTCTAAAGTACCGCGCCACTGTAGCTGAAAGTCACCACCTAGAAAACTCACGAACAAATACAACTGACAATTCGCTGCACGAGTGCCGTTGCTCCCCCCTCTTGATAACAAGTCACTACTGAGAAAACTCACGTACAAATACAACTGACAATCCTTTGCACGGGTGAGTACGCTTCCCCCCACCCCCTCCGGGTTTGATCACAAGTCACCACTGAGACAACTCACGTACAAATATAATTGACAATCCTTTGCACGAGTGAGTACGCCCCTCTCCCCCCCCCCGGGTTTGATCACAAGTCACCACGTACAACCGAGAGCACTCCCGTACAAATTCAAATGGACAATCCCTCCCTCCCCTCCGCGGGGTTCGTTCACAAGGCACTGAGAATCATTCTGTACAAGTACAACTGACAATGCACTGCACGGATGAATACCCCCCCCCCCCCGGGTTTGATCACAAGTCACCACAACCGAGAGCAGGTGCGGCGCGAATAGTCCGTTGTTGAAAATATACAAAACAATACGCAAGAATAGTAAGGATAGATTTGGCATAACTTGGAAGGATTAATTAGCAAAACATGTCAAGAGTATATCAAGCGTAGTGAGTGGTTTGATAGTCGGTGTCTAGTGTAGATTTATATCCTAATGTTCAATGTAAGAACAATCATGTCTGGCAATGTCAGTTTCTGCCACACTTAATTCATTAAATTATGTTCTTCTTTTCCATCTCGCACTAAATTTCTCTTTGCTTTGTAGGCTGTATCCAAATTGTCAACATTAACCCTATATCTTGTGTACTCAATCTGCAGGCCATGAAATGATAGCCGTTCCTTGCCGACGTCTTAGGTAATTATTATTTCTTGCTTTCTGGACTCTACCCTGCTGCGACAGGAATTTCGCATCGACAATTGATTGTATGTCCTCCGTTCAGTTTTAGTTTATCGCCAACACAGAAGTAACCGAGGTTTTCCGGAAAAGATCCTTTCAGAGTTCACTAAATCAATACGTCATTGTAAAGAGATTCCATTTATACAAAACGTGCCTCTGAGGAACGGGAAGTATGAATGCAGTCTTATCAACCCGATATGCATACATCTCGGTATTTCGCTACCAAAACACGAAAACCTGATGGGTAAAACTTGTTTTTATGACCCCAGCAACCATAACTATATCTTAAGTAGTACTAGATCATTCCTTTACTTCGTTAACTGCGACTATATCTTGCCATTTCTTACCACCATCATTTTTAAACTACGAAAAGAAGAACGTTGATAAAAAACGACACTTGTCGAGTGACGAACTCATTTCTCTTCGATAACACTTAAAGGAACATACTTACCAAAGAATTCATCTCTACGAGAGTAGTAAGATAGATACAATACATTGCAAAGGTTCCCAACCGAGCATAAGTGATTGAATCATTGCAGGGATAATCTGGGGCCCAAAACGAACGAAAGCCCAACGGGACGACTAGGAAAGCCGACGCCAGTTCATCACACGACAGCTAATGAGAGTAGTTTTAGGGTTGTCCCCATTATTATATCTAATAGGCCTTATTGTCAAGGACCACATTATATATGTTTCGTTTGGGTATTGACGATTACCAAATATGTTATTCTTGACGCATACTAGACTGCCCATGGTGCGTTGGTTTGTAGCTAATTGATACATTAGGAAGTGTCTATAGGCTTAAAATAACACGAATATCTTCTTCTGCTATTAAGAATGGTAATAAGTCGAATCCTGCCTTAAGATCAATTCCGACTTGACAACTCTTCGTGATCAGTAACCCGAGATTTGTAGCAAAGGATACTTGGCACAAAGAAACATATCAACATTTTCCCCTTCATTGGAAAGTAGCAGAAAAAAAAAATGGGAAGGTACGAGGGAATTGACGCTAACTTGACTTGTATGTTTTGCACAACCCAATAAACTAGCTTTTTAAAAAATAATCTTAAAAGAGCGACGAATGCATAACTTTCGTGTACACACTGCTCTCTACTGACTTGTTAAACTGGCTCAACCCAGTGTAAGGAATTACACGTTGCTTATTTGAGAAAACTAAACTTTCTGTGTGGATTTGTTCATATGGGCTTTACTCAGGTCATAAAAACGCCCATAAATTGTTAATTTCGATCGTAACCGCCATATTGATAATACAAACGATATGCCTAATCCCAGCAGATCTGATAGCGTTTATTGACGAATGGCTGAATAGAATTGCTCATTTTCCAAGTCAAAGTCGTTTCATTCTCAATATTTCTTGCGTAGGGAAAAGTGAAATTCGGTTTCGTCGTTTCTGTCTTATCGTGAAGAAGCTTCCGGAGAGGTTATATGGCACAAATTGGAAAACTCGGGTTTTCTCTTCTTTCCGGAAATGTTTGTTTATTCGACGTTTGTTGCATTAATCGTGTATTACATGGAATTCATTTATTGTTTCGTCAGCTAGCTGAGCTTTGTATCGATTTTGATTTTAGTCACTCAACTTCCACAAATAACAAACTGTACAAACCAATAGATTTTCAACAAAAAACAAGCCTAAAACCACCGAGGACAAGAGAATCAGATAACCTAAAGCAATAATACTCATGTGGGAATATTGCAAGTGCAAGTTCCATATGCATTAAGAAAACTGATTCTTGATCATGTATGGAACAGCAGGGCAATATCTAACGGATAATATTTAAGCGTGCATTATAAACAAAATTGAAAATTATATATCAATGTCAAAACTGTTCAACGTGTATCGCATTTAGTTACTAATATTTGGTATGAATTTTTTGTACTCAAATCTGAAATGTAAGTGTTGCAGCCGTTATGAAAACTATATTTATCATATGTGCCGGTTTATTCAATAGAATTATACATCAAGTCTGTGTTTTACATTAGTTTGAATCGACAATCGACTTCACTCGTTACTTTTTCATTTCGAGTTTCTAAATTAGTAATCTTTTCATACCAAAATATTACATCCGTATTTAGTTTTGGCCCAAATGCATGTTTTTCATATTTTTGAAGCCGATGGGGATATTCTTAAAACAAGGTAATTATCTTGATTTGCATCACATAGAAACAGTAGATAATCTGACAGGTGTTTTTTTTATGTTACAGGTGACATTTTGGAAATGACGAAACAACAACAATGAATCACTACTGTCCAGCCGAGAAAATTCTGTTCATAAGTCGTTAGCCCCTCTGCAGATGCTCGCCATTGAAAATCGTATTTAAAATGATCGAGATTCTGACACAGATTTTTAACTAATTAAGGTCCGTGGCAGCAGTTTAGGCGAATATAGTCTGATGGATTAGACTTGAACGACGGTTATTTTTAAACAAGCTGAATATTTTATGAGCACGAACGCTCCCTCCTGTGTGTAGCAACTAATATTTAAATATTTGGAAGTGCTGTGGAATACACTATTTGCCACAATTCTCCCTGAACACGAAACCAACTTGCAGATGCAGTGTCTATCGAAGAAACACAGAGGGAGTCAGTTTTACATTTATAATAACATAAATACTGCTACCGTTCACCGTGATCTTATCTACGGGCCGTCCATGCAAGTCTAAAAAGCTGGTCATAAATACGATATTTACAATTCTGATTGCAGCATAATTTCAAATCGTGTTTAACATTGATAATGTTTGACCACTACTCAAATTATTCAAGAAATGTCACAGAGCATCAGCGAAGCGAAGATGACACTCGATCAACAGTGGCAATCGCTTTCCAAGCAGGCTTTCTGGTTTTAGTAATTCTATCTTCGGTAGTTGGAAACGCTTTGATTCTTCTGGCAATCTACAGAAACCATAGACTGAGATCGATAACATCGGTTTTTATAGCCAGTTTAGCTGTGGCGGACCTTGGTGTGGCCCTAATTGGAATGCCTTTCACTTTAACCTCGTCCATAACATATACGTGGATATTCGGCGAGTTCTTCTGCAAGATCAACGGACTGACAAACTCAATATTTTGCATTTCTAGCATGCTAAACTTAGCAGCTGTTTCGATTGATCGCTACATTGCTATTATTAAACCTTTGAATTATCCTTTGATTATGACTCCAAAGAAAGCGTTTTTAATGGTGCTGCACGTTTGGGTGCAAGCTCTTTTATGTGCAATTCTGCCCCTGCTGGGCTGGTCGCAATATACGTATATAACCAACGAATCAATCTGTACCGCTAACTGGGGAGCAGACATTCCCTATACGCTGTTCATTTTCGGTAGCTGCTTCTTTGTTCCACTGGCCATCATGGCCTACTGCTACTACCACATTCTGCGAGCGGCACGGAAACATTCCGAGAAGGCGAAGCCCAAGATTGGTAAAATTGGTGCAGCGGAAGGACCTTTGCGAGCTGCGCTGTCGCTGGCTGTACATGCAGAGGGAACGCTAACGCTGGACAACAGTCCGGAAGGACAGAAAGAGAAAGCAGCAAAAGAGAAATTCAAGAGGGATGCGAAAGCAGCCAAGACTTTGCTTATAGTTATGGGAACGTTCATATTGTGCTGGCTGCCGCACTTCATGGGAATGACTTGTTTACTGTTCGACTCGTGCGAATGGCCCGATGAGTTCTTCGCCACGACCACGTGGTTAGCAATGTTCAATAGCGGCTGTAATCCTATAATATATGGTGTTCTCAACAAGAGATTTCGACAAACATACAAGGACATTCTGTGCTGTAGACGGAATACATACAGTGGAAATAGGGTGGGCATTTGTTAACAAACATTTCAGAATAGAAATATAAATTACAACAATTACATTTATCATTATATACACTTACTGCAAAGCAAAACACCATAGAGACATGAAAAAACGTATTAAGCCAAGAAAAAGAGGTCATACGATATTTTTATTCTCAGGATATAATTTCAAGTTTTTTTTCACAACAGCTGTGAATTACAAACTATATCATTACAAGTTTTCAGAATAAGGAAAACACAAACAGCTATAGGAAACTAGTAGACTTTGGAGTGTGTAAATTGCAAAAAAAGACAGTTTGGAGTATTGAGATTAAAAGATAGTTATTTTGGTGACGACTGAAAAGACCGCCACTGTGTGTTGTTGGTTTATCAAGCTGGGAAAACGTAGCACGCAGAATAATTCACTTTAGCAAAACAAAAAATAGGGTATCCAGTTGTTTTGAATTTCCTCACACTAAAACAACACGAAAAAATGTAAACATGTCTTTTCGGGTGTTCTTGTCCGGGAAGGTAAAGGAGTGTTTGGTCTCAGTTCAGGTAGCATGTGACTTTGGACGCGTGTTTGTTTTTACGTTTTCAAAAATTATGGAGGAAGGATATAAATAGGAGTTGTGCGAGTATCGGTTTTGGTGATTTAGATCACTGGGTTACAGCAAGAAAATGCGTGTGTGCGCGCGATGGTGTGTGTGTGTGTGTGTGTGTGTGTGTGTGGAGAGGTTGTGCGAGTTTAAACAAGTTGTGCAATAGAAAAAATAAAAAATTAAAGAGACAAAAAAGAAAGATATACCAACACAATTTCGTACCTAAAAACAAAGCTTTATATACTCTGAAAGGATTGGAAACGTTTGAAAAAGCAATAAGATCTTACAAATTCAAAATTTTAAAAACCCTCAAATAGTTAATGTTAAGTTATATTCAGGGAGGTAATCGTTTAGTTACCAAAGATCACTGGAAACAATTTGCGGTCAGTGAATCCGCCGTTGTTCCGCTCTCGTTTGCAATACCGTCTTTCATAACGAAAACAAGTCGCTTTTAATCAGTAACAATACTTTCTAAATTAAGTAGTAACAAAATGACAGTACATAAAGTAGCTACGCGACAATTGTTTTTCAATTTCATTTTTGACAGTTGGTTTCGCTCCTTGACAATAATGCCAAATTCTAGTGTTCTAACAGCCTTTGGTAATACAAATATTAAATATAGATTATTAAAACCTAGAATCAGCAAGGCGCCTATTATGATAACATTCTTAAAGATAAAACTGAAAACATTAAGCTCCTAAACAAATATCTTATATTTCTTATTTGTTTGTGGTAAACAAAAGCAAAACAAGCAGTTGGTGTAACCAAAATATATCAAAATATTTACAAACTTGTGAAATAGTTTCTTCGCTTGAATATGGTATGTGTCGAAGCGAGGCGATACATTGGTGAAGAAACTAAGCACTGACAACAAATACGATCACCATAATAATAGAAAATATCCCATACACGTCGCACTTTCTGAAACTCAAAAACATTTTTCACAAAAGCTTGTATAACGTGAACTTCTGAAAAAGTCATATTAGTTTTATCCAAGTTCGAGCATATATATTTTGCATGGTCTAAATGCGAAATTATATTGGAAGTTTGAAGTAACACGATATCAATTATTTAACTTTGTTTGTTATATTTCTTATCTTTAACAAAAAAAATGAATAAGCACCTTGAAACGGCAGTTAAACTGAATATCTACAACACGAGTTAAGAAATGAAATTTAAGTATAGGTGAAATACAAATCAGGCGATGTGTACTAAAACGTTTTGACTTGAAATGATAACACAGAAATACAAACACAACAATTGAACAAAGAAAAAACAAGCTTATGGTGTCATTGTCAAAAAAAAAAAAAAGAATCATTCTGTGAAGATTAAGAAGTAATCCACAGTTAGTTCTCTTTCTTAAGCCTCACTACAATCAGCACTTCTGGTTTTAAAAACGTTTCGGCAGCACAACTTCGCTCGCAAAATTAGCAGCGTAGGAAATTAGTTGTAATTCTCATCGCAAATACGTATTCGGAAACGGAAGATGCTTTTATCTTGATACACAAGAAATGGGTGTTTGTTTTAAAATATCGAACTTTCAGCGAGATATTGTAAACATTTACATTGCGGTTCTCATTATTCATTGATTTAAAATCAACAGAAGGAAATTAAACTTCAATAGTAAAGGATAGAAACTCCGTGGTGGCACGCATAACTATTATAGTCTCACCGAAAACCAGGATAAGTACATAAATTTTAAAATAACACTAAAAACCAATTTTATGGTTTAAGTTATTCGTAATAATAGTCTTTAATGAGCTCCCTTTGTTCTAAATTTGAATACAGCACAGCATGCATGCCTGAGGAAAACTGTGGAGTGCCACGATACTCTCCCAAGCCCTGAACAGATTCGCGTTGCAAACAAACGCTTCGTCGAATGCCTCGATTACCGCAGTGATGCTGCGCCTGCTGAACATTTTCAACTGAACGCAGTGGAACTATCTGCCGAACCCACTCTCGAAACTGACCATTAAGGCCACTGCGCTGGTCACATTTGACAAAAGCGGAAACCTGATATGATGTTGAAACTTTGTCTAATGTTCAATCTTGTTAGTATTTTCATCTTGTTGGTAAATGTAATTTGTAGACTGTTAAATATAAAAACCAATAACGTCAAATCAAACGCAAAATGTTCTTCTGAACTTGCGTTCAAAGTATAGCAGCAAAAAACAGAACTGGAAAAAAGAAATGTATAAATACCATAAAGCTTGATAAAGATGTTAATTTGAATAAATATAAAGAATAAAGAGATAAATGTAACAAAAAATTCTAACAACCAAATGAATAAAACTCTGATAAACGACTTATTTCGATGTAATTTTCAATGAATGAACGCATAATTGACTTTTCAGCCAGTGTAGAAAGTCATGAAAAGTTTCATAAAGTGTTTAGCCATTTTGATTTGTTTGAACATTCACACTGGGCCAGTCCGCCGCCATACTGAATATCGAGAAGACCTTGGAACGAGGTTGAAACTGGAAATGCGCAGACTGCCTCATTTTTGGTTTTTAATCAAGTTCATCCAATGAGCCAGGAATGAAAATTCTACAGTTACCATCTGACTGACCATATCTACTTTCACCATCTCATTGACCACACCTGTAACCATTTCACTGATCCACCTTCTGTAATCATCTCACTGACCACACCTTGTGTAACCATCTCACTGACCACACCTTGTGTAACCATCTCACTGACCACACCATGTGTAACCATCTCATTGACCACACCTTGTGTAACCATCTCACTGACCATACCTTGTGTAACCATCTCATTGACCACACCTTCTGTAACCATCTCACTGACCACACCTTCTGTAACCATCTCATTGACCACACCTTGCGTAACCATCTCATTGACCACACCTTCTGTAACCATCTCACTGACCACA
>JAOEHT020037475.1:0-14243 GCA_025448195.2 Parazoanthus atlanticus | reverse complement strand
GGGGGGGTGACACAGGATTGGACTGACAGATCGAGAAAGAAGACAGATACAAGAGCCGAACGATCGATCGAGAGTGGGGGAAGCGGCCCTGAACTCTGGCAGAGTTATTTCCATATGTTTGACCTATTTATTCGCTAAATCATCATTTTTAATACGGAAGGAAACTTGGACCATTTATTAAGCGAAGAGTCTGTTTATCAGCAACAGCCAGGCTCAAAAAGTGTCGAGCTGAACATTACGAAATACTCGACACCAAATACCCAGCCAAAGGGTCATTACCTTTGGCTAAATACTTTCATGCAAGCACGATAAAATACAAAGCTCAATCTTCGTTGAAAACCATGGTTAGTCTGAAAGCTTACTGGTGAAAAGTCATTGTGATAAAATTTCAGATAAATAGCAATAAGTTTTGGGGGTCAAATTAAACCCAGTTAGAGTCGTGTCAGCATTTCAAATAACAGCATCTCAGTCAACAAGAGGCCCTTGAATTCCAACATACCGAACTTCTAGACCTATCAGTGCATGAATCAAGTATAATATTCATCTGGATGGATCTTTGCGAAAGTCTTCTGTGGGTAGCGGCTCAGTGGCGCCCGTTACTTCTTTTTTTAAATCTCAAAATGTGGTTTCTTGAACAAAAAACCCGTTAAATATCAGACATCATCATGCACGTATAGAAGTTGCGTCAACGATCTAATTCAGTGAACCATAATTTGCTGTCTCTGCGCGGCAGAAATTAGCGCCCACGAACTCAAACCCTTCTCTCTTCCGCCATCAAATCTACACAACTTTTGAATCGTTTTAACATATTCACATCTTTTCAAAAGGTTTTCATATATTTGAAAAGCTTAGCGTAAACGAAGGGCTGAGTCACTAAGTTTAAAGGTGGTTCTTGTTTTAGTTTGCAGTATTTTAAAAACAGTTGATTGTGATTTTCCACCTGCGAGTGACGCAAATTAAACATGCAAAAATTAAAACCCAGTCCGTTTGGCTACATTTTAATATGTTCTCAGGCTATTAAAAGCATAATGTACTAATTTCCTGAAGGATATAACTTTGATTCAAACATTTCAGTGCAGCCATTTATTTAGCGTTCAGATCTATAACAGCAAGAACCGTGTGAATGCGAAGGTGTTTTCTTTTTCTTACATCTTTCACTAAGCATGCTGAAATAATGTATATGGATACATGTTGTGTATGGATTGATTAGGGAAGAAGCAGATTACCCCAATTAATTTTGCTTTCTATTTCAGATATATAACAAACATTGACTATTTATTGTGAAGCAAAGACAAATCATTTTTTTTCGTGAGAACTCTGTAAAAGTTCAGCGCCCGAAACGGAGGCGCTGTTTTTCATAAGAAAACCGCGCACAATCACAATATTTCAATCTAAAGATATTTTATATTACATTAATCATTGTTGCAAATGGAATAACGCAAAACTCATCCACAGATACTACAAACATTCAGATAAGACACAGCTGATTCCGTTTGGAAAAGTAAATGACCTGGATATAGCCATAGTCAAAGTAAATTCCGTCAAAATTCTTGAGACGCTAGATTTACGAGCATGAAAAACCGACACAAAAACCTTTTTATGAGAAAGTAAACAAGATTTCGGATCAAAATTATGTGCAGAAATGTTATGCTAAACTTGGCCCAGTCAGTTTTACCCTTTGGGCACGTGCGTGGTTAAGTCAGTTAGTCCTGCAAAGCTAGAGACGAAGCAAAGTATTGGCATGTGTCGAGTTTCACGTTGCGCTGTATATTCTGTTGAACTGCCCGACGTGTGATCAACAAACAATTCGTGAGGTTTTAAACGAACACATGCATTCGTCTTTCGCGAGGAGCAGTCTTGGGGCATCGGGTCAAGGGGCTTAAACCACGAGGTCGTGTATTGTATTATAAATTGATAAACATCATCGTGCAAATTCGCTGTTTTGACTTCACAGAACACGAACCATTTAAAAACCCATTAAGAAGCGCCAACACCGAAAAGCGGCTTTTATATGTTTTTGAGCACCCTCTACTAAAAGTAACCTTTATCTATTCATTTCATAAGAAAAATCTCGCGAAAATTATTTTGTATTTTGTAGTGTGTTTACATGTGTGTCAAACCGGAGCGTAAAGTTAATTTAGCGTAGTACAGCTCAACATATCAGCCGAATATCTTGATTTTCTAATACAATGACAATTTAAAAACCTCGTTAACACAAACAACTGTTTGGTAGGTTTTTCCATAATAAAAACGCTTTCTGAAAATTCCGTGTTCGCGAATTTTAAACGTGAACTATTTCAAGTATACGTGACGCTTTATATGGTCACATACCGTAGAACGACACTTGTAGTCAAGTTTTCACGTGTTGAGTTGCAATATACTTCGAGGTTTTATAGCATTAACAGCGTTTCAAGTGCTGTATCGAATCTTGAACCCCTAATGGCTAAACAGTTACCCCTCCCGACAGAGAAAGTGGGAAATGACTGGGCCTCTTTTCACTTTCATTGTTCACACTACCTTCGACCAGAAACTTATCTCAAACGAATAACTTTAGTATTCCGCCTTGGCAGACAGTGGGACTGTGATTGTGAGTGTTAATATATTTGCTGATATAAGGGCCACGCTTTCCAGTTTTTTTTTTGAACGTGTGAGGTTAAAAATATATGGGATTGTAATCTGAGATGATATCAATGTTTGATGCGGCTATCGCCTTGTGACGGATTTCTCATATCTTGGGCCATACATTCGTCTTTGAAACCATTTTGCGTGCAGTTTTCAAGTGGCTACGGATGATCCGGCAGTATTGGCTACAAGAGAAAGCCCTAGCGTAAACGGTTATATTAAATTGGTGTGAATATTTTCAAGAGCTTCAGCATCTATAAGAAGAAATTTTGAAAACTTTGTATGTACTAAAAGTAAGCTTTCTTAGCAAATACTTTTACAGTTTTAAACACGATTCCATTTCCATGATATATAATTCCATAATAGGTCTGGAGGCTTGGGTCGGTATAGCGTTTATTGCAATGCCAACGAGGAGATGTTAGCTCTTGTGTAGCAATTAAGTCTGGTATCAACAAAATCTCGCACGCGAGAACGCTATATGTCCCCACGGGGAAACTGTAAGATGCTTCCACAAAGCAAACAATTGAAAATATCCCCAAGCTGCGACACTCTAATTTTAAGCGGAAAATTCTTCAGTAAAAGGTTCCGAGAACTATTTAAATGCGTCAAATTAGGTTCTTCGTACAGAAATCACTGAATTCGCACTCCTAGATTTTTTTCTTGCTTAAAAGCCGAGTTCAAGGAAGTTTTACTCTCTTCATTACAAGTCGTGGGAATGAAAGCGATGTTGGTGAAAAGGACGAATTCTCAAGCGATTTACCACCCGTTGTTCGTTACCGCGTGCTTGTTAGCCGCAAGCGAGCTTTTATCCCAGTAAACTGCTTTAAAATGGACAGGAAGCGGTCACGGCTTTGTATAGCGCAAAAAACGTAAATATTTTGCCTCGTGCTGTCCCAAACCACGCCTCGTGGACGATGCTATTTAATTTTTCACAAAGTAACAAGCAAAGTACTTTTGCCGGAAAACTAGCCAGAATATGTTGATTCTTGTCGGTCGGAAGTTTACATTCGCAAACAATCGAAACTGCACCGAAAACGTATGTGAATTCGATGTTTTCTAAGTCAGCCGACTGATGGCTTTAAGTTTATGGCGGACAGGTATTCGATGTGGCGACAACATGTTGTCTAAACTGAAACTCGAATATTGATGGCAGATTTATAAAGGCAACTGTCATTTCCGTTAAAGTATTTCGAGTTTAGTCCAATCTCGCGTGAAAGGATTTCGTGGCGCCTGGTATTGAAGACGGACCCCTCTTTAAGTTCCCACTTTCGAAATTTAACACCCGACACAGTGGCGGCAGTTAAAATCTGTCGTTTTTCATAGCGGTCTTGGCATGAACGCTTAAAAGCAAAAGCTTTATTATTGTTTGAATTTTTAACTAACTAACGGACAGGTCAGTCTCCCATAAAAACAATGAAACGGGATTCAAAAACCTAGATTCCGCTTTTTAGTTTAATGCAACAATCTTTGTGAGAAACTAACACAGAACAAACACAGGTGAAACTTTGTGTTTTGTACAAAATGTCGGGAACCCCAGTGACCGATTACAAAGACTCCATAAAAATAATTTTACTCAACAGTATCGTTTTATTGATTGCAGGTAATATCACCAGTTAGTCTTTATATTCATAATTAAATTAAGATGTCACACGAAGAAGCCAGTAGTAAATATTACAAGACAAAACCGCGCACTCATTTATTCAAGCACAATATGGATAACAATTTCAAAAGTCAACCATAAAACTCCCCTCTCTAATTTTAACGCCAGTGAGATTTAATATCCTTTAACCTCTTAATAAAATTCGGAAAAATCAAATTAACCTCCGAAATGAACTAAAGTGGTGACAGCGTGAAGATTGTGTTTTTTGTGCTCTCGAAACACGCGAGAAAGCGCGAACTAAAAGAAATAAACCTTCTCTTTTACCATTTAATCAAATCCAGCTTGGACGTGTAATGGATGTACTTATCCGTTACCAGCGCATTGTTAGAGGCGGTTATCCGTTACTAAGAACAAGTTTCCACAAAGTCGACATGAAAGAATAGAAAATGTAAACGGAATTTCCTTTGTTGTCAAACAGTCTCGCTTTTATTGAAACGGCGCAGCTCAAACGCCAACTTTTGAATATGTAACGCCAGTCAAATTCGCTTTAAAAATTAAATTCTATAAACAAGAAAAGCAAACAGTAAACTGAGTGCTAAAGCCGAACAAAATTTATTTAGCAGTTTCGCTCTAGAAAACAATTTCCCCTTAATTTTCGTGAAATACGCTTACACCCCATACAAAAATAGGCTCTGATTTACTTTGCTTGGTTACATGAGAATTCGCAACGGTTTTACTGGCTTGTGATTTATACAATTCTATTATGGAGAATGAAATAAGTCGAGGTTTTGTTTGCAGAGAAAAATAATTGCCTCCCATCTTGTGACCACTCCTCTTGTGGATTAAAGTATCATGGGCGCCAAATCGACAGTTGTTAGTTGAAAATTTGCTTCGCAGCTAGAGTTAAATTCTTATCACTAAATTCGCGAACAGCCGTTTTTCGTACACGGAAGAGAAAACTGCAAAGCACTTTCCTAGCAATTCACAACGTGAGTTCAGCATTGTTAAATGTTTGTTGTTTTTTGATTTCTATTGTCCAGCGGTGTTCTGGATGATTGGGTCCAAACAAGTGATTGATAGACGCTGTACATTATAAATTAATTAACATTGTTTGTAGCGTAACAATATATCAGGGATCACACCCCTGGCTATACTATACAAGGCCTGCAAGCCCCGCAAACGACGTAACGGTCTGAGGAGCGTAAGAGGCTTACTGGAGCAAGTCCAGATACGATTACAAGCGGCTCGATAGCAGAGATCGCCAGTTGCGTGCGGCTCTCATAGACACATACCGACCTGAGACCTTTCGGGCCAACACACAGATACGCTCCTACACTTGAAAACACGAAAAGCTTCGAATCAAAGAACTATTCATTTCCCAGCTTTGAATTGCGAAGGCTTATCATCTGAATCAGAGAATACCATTTACTTTGGCTGTAAGACAAGATAAAGAACTCAATATGCCTAAATCTTTCTTGATAAAGAAGAAGAAGGCCCGAGTTTCCGCAACAGCTGAAGAACATTTACTAGAAACTGAAGAATCAAGCCACGACTCGCCTTACGGTAAGAAAAATTCTCTATATACTTCTATGATTTTGAAAGTTCTTTGCCTGACCTCCAAAGCCCTTAATTTCTCTTGTCGTTTCTTTTGTATTTCCTGTTGTCTCATAATATATGAAATTCACCGTTATCAAGTCTTGTGACATCGCATTACAGATGTTTTAAAACTTCCACGAACATCGCCGTATAACGGTTCTTGGACTCTTTACTTTACATTCAAGTCATTTGTTGCGCGCTAGCGGATTGATGTCTTGTGCTTTTGGACAGTGTGATTTTTGATTGCGGAAGACAGTTTAGAAGTTGAGAAAGAAAATTGTATAGTCCCTGCTCTTTAGGGGTTCCGGAGACGCGTTTAGAACAATGGGTATATGTTACTCGCGCTAGTAAACTGATCTTTATCGCAGGGCCTTCAAATCACGACATTAGAATTACAGTTTCTCACGCGCAAACTTGAAACGCCATTTGGGAAAGTCGCTGTAAAATGGAAAATCAGCACTGAACAAATCCTATTGTTGAGGCGAATGGTAGCGAAGCTATCGCTTTGGCTACAGAAATATGGAGTTTGACAAGTCCGTCATCTGATAGGTGTTTGTTGGATGCATATTACCTTAATGTTTATAGTCATACTCACGTAAAAAACGCGAACCTCGGTCACGAATTTCCTTCTGCTACAAAAAAATACGCTTCGAAAGTTTTAGTGAATTTAGCTTTGCGCCTAATTTCTAAGCTTGTCAGTTTGTTTTAGTTTGGTTTGTGTTGATACGGTCAAAGAAACTTTTGAGTGCATGGCTGTGTGTTACGAAGTAATCGTTAAAAAGAATTCAACAATGCATATCATCTCTCGATTCTTATTCAAATTTGCTCTGCGAAGCCCTAAACGTCGTGCCACAAAAGCCCTAATGGATAGATCAATTGCAAAACAATAAAAGTTTTGTATAACGTTTTAAGAGGGACCGCAGGCGAACGCAAAACACAACACAACCTCTAGAACCAGTTATGTTGTGTCAAGGGCTTACAGAATTCGCTTTTTCTCTTTTCCTGAGATATTTAAATCGTCCGTAAACTTCCATCACTTATAAACATTTCCGAGAAGCCAAACTCTAAAAATCAATCAAACTTGTGGTTACAATTACAGTTAATTTAAATTTATGTAAATTCCTTTCAGAGCTAAATGTAGTGCTTTTCAATTCGTGCAACTTTTTTTTTTTCGTGGTCAGCCAAGTTGACGGGGAATTGATTTGGAACTGTCATGTCCAGTCTCGTTTGGAGTGATTATTTTAAGAACCAAAAGTAGTTATGATGCCCGCTTGCTCAGTCGGCACGACACCGTAGATCTTACACTATTTTTGTTGTTGGGGTCAATAGGAGGAGGGGAAAAAATAACACCCTGCGATTTGTTTCGTAACAAGTGCTTTTTCTTTCGACCCTTGGGGATCATTAATGCTAGATGCGAGTCACGGGAATCGAACAGATGTTTATTTCAACTGGCGTGTTCAGTTTCGAAATTGTCAAATCCAGTTGCGTGCAGTGGTCTTGTTTTACAGAGTGGAGATCTCGAGTACTTTAAGTTTAATAACTCCGCGATATTTCATCTCTTGTAATAAAAATTTGTTCAACGTGATGGTGGTAGAACATAGAAGGGTTTAAGAAACGAAATTTGATGTTTTCGTACCACCAGAATGAATTGCGCTGTTAGATACGGGTTGTCATTCGTAGTCAGACATGACGGCTTCCTTCAGAAATTAAGTGACTTAAGAGCGTTTACTTTTCGGTCAAATTTAATAGAATTTTAATTTCACGAAATATGGCGGGTAAGGTTTCACTTATTTCTCTTAGTCCTTTTAATTAGCTAAATTTAAGGAGAAGTTTCCCTCAGTTTTAGATCAGTGACTTTGTGGTTTCAATTAATTAAATTACACTTAGGAGAAGGCTTCATGCGAAGATAGTAAATTTCACAATTTTTATGAGATTAGAGTTTACGTGGCCCTGTGAAAGGTTGTGGCGAGTTCTGGATAAGTGTGCTTACCAGAAGAGTTTCAGAATGGAATGTCGACCAACTCAACACAACATTTCCGATGTGTTTTCCTTTTTCGTCATCGGACGTCAGAGACTCTTAACGCTGAAATAGAGACGAGAAGGTTTTTTTGTGGAGTAAAAGGGTAAATATATATTAGGGAATGGGCGGAAAATAGCTCTGGAAATGTTATCGATATTACAGTTTTGTTCCTCCGAACAGATCAAATCAACATATAAAACGTTTTACAAAAGACAATACATTGCAGCTTTTGGCGAACAAAAATCGTTTATTAAGACTGAACTAATTTCATTGCCTAGAAGTTTTCTCAGCTGGGTTCATCGCTAGCTATTAAATAGACGTTTAACTAGGAAGTTGCAAGCGAATAAACATCAACATTTTGTGCACTGAATTAATCCACGTACATTTGCCAGAAGTTGATCAATATTTGACTTAGATCTAAGTTGGAAATGAAAAGCACAAAAAAGAACTTAAATTTGAAGTTGTAATTGCTTTTAGAAACCCATTTGAAAAGAAATCCTTTTGTTAAGAATGTCTGATAAATTCGATTTGGAACTCTTTTTTCGCTTTAAACTGATTTATTCCATCTTGAGTTTTGAGTTCGTCTGGTTTTCCCCGCATTAAAATTTTATCTTACCAATATTTCTATCTCTGTTTTGTAACGTGTTATTGACGAAACTAGTAAATTACTGGTTTCAGTGTAACTTTCGCTATCATCCAGGCAATCACTCACTTTCGTTAGTATTTTCAGTTCAAGTTAAAATTTCATTTTCTAACCTTTTTGGGGCGGCTACGCAGACTTTTAATGCAAAAAAAGTCGAGGTTCAAGCAACAATTGCCGCGCTCGTTTATGAAACAGTTTACGAAATACAATTGTACACGAATTTATGTAATGTTTGCTCAAAGGCTAAACACAGCGGCGTTCGTATTGAAAGTTGGCAGAAACTTTTTCCCACCGATACACTGAACTGCTGAATTTCTCTGACAGTTATCAGAACTATGATGACATTAGACTTTCGTATTTGTTCGACAGAACTTGTCACATTGCAACAGAAAGTAAACGATCTATATATGTCAGATTTAACCACACAAGGAGCCCATATATACCAACTGGCCGATGAGGAAAATTGCTAACTGTTTTTCTTTGTTAAAAGAAGTTCATTGTTTGAACGGTTAAGAATACGCTATGACTTGAAATACTGTGTTCGAACATGTTTTAAGAAGCCCCTTTCTGCGTTTCATAATCTTTATTCAGCTATTGTCTTTTGATATCTTTTGAATGCAGATCGAAAGCAGAAAAAAGATGTTTGTTCGTAAAGTGTGGGTTTTGTAATTAAGGAGTGAGACTCGACAGAGAAATAAGTCACTCAAGCAAAAAATGCGAGAGTTCGTAATTTTTTTCATTCAAAAGTTCTTTGGAATATCTTTAAGTTGTGAGCACGAACAAGTCTAATTTTCACTTTCCTTTACTGTACAATAGAACTTTACAAAATGTTTAACAAAGTACTGATAAAAGCAAAGATTGCTATCGATCACAATTAACGCAAATACATCAAATCATTCGGTCACTTTATATTCGCTTTCTTTCCTTGAAAAGTTTAAACAAACCTAAGTAAAAACTCGCGTACTTTCTTAGCAAACTAAGTTTCAATAATTGTAATTTAACATGTTTACACGAACTTCTCGAGTTGATGATTTTTAATCTTTTTCTACACTCCATACTTTTCCGCTGTGTAATAAACGGTCTTTACACTAACGAATCCAAAGAATTTCCCAACTTTATTGTACTTTAATTTATTTCACTAAATTAACTTCTTTTAAGTTTTCCTGTTATGTGATATTACGAAGCGGTTTTAAGAGAAAGATTTTTAGGAAATTTCTTTGACAAATTATGGCACTTAAGAGAGAAAGCACTTCACCCACAAAGACTCGATAAGATTTTGTCTCGGTTTCCAGTCCAAGGACAACAAAGACTTGGAACTACTGTATGTGTTTGGCTTGTAACATTATCACACGTGTTCAAATCTGTTTTTCGTACTTTTTATTTCATCCCTATCAAGCCATCCTTATTGCACTTTATTTACAGAATATGTTTATTCTTGTCCAAGTCTGCCAGGAGGAAATAGTCAATTTGTCTGTGTTTCAAATCCACCAAACACCAATTCTGTACGAAGTTCTCATTCGTACCTGACATTTCTTGACAACAAAACCCAACTTTAATTTTCACATTTCAGAGCTCGAGAGTATTTTCAAAGTTTTCTAAGTCTAATTATAGTCAAAGAAAACACGTCCCTTTTGTTTTTATTTTTTCAGATTTTTTTGGATATTTGTCTTTTCCCGAGTCTAGAAGCTCCAAATTCAGAAGTTTGGTTGTTTTTTTTCTCTTCTTCCCGAGGAATTCAAAGGCACTTCGCGGCTTTTTCTTCATCCGCTTATATACATTATGTACACAAAAAGAAAAGAAGATTTGTCAGCTATTTAATTTTTATAACCTTATTTGAAGAGTTCTAAACGTTGATCCCTTGTTATTTGAAGTCTTGTTTTCAATCATACGATTTTATTCCCAGATACTGTATTCCGTTGTGAAAGAATTGTAAATATGCTTTCTAACGACCTATATGGCTGAAGTAAATAAAGTATTTTTCACTTTCGGAACTGATCTATGAAAAGCCATGACGTTGAGCCTACGTCTTTTCTGCTAAAATTGACCTCTTTCCGGGCCAACTGAGACACGCGTTAGAATCAAAATATTCTTAGAAATATTTAAACAATTGCTGAAATCATTTGAAAAAAAGATGACCGTTCATTCTGTATTTTTTTATGAGTAGAAGAATTCTTGAGTTACCAACCTTTGGCTGAATGGGTTTATGATGACCACACCGACCATAACTTTTCTATGTTTATCTCTGATGAACAGAAATATTTGGTCTTACACTTGTTTTTCTAACTGATATAACAGCTGAAACCTTTTCAGTCACAATATGTGTTCCAATATCTGGAACAAGCTAAAGAAGTCCCACGGCGTTTATCAACAAAAATCTGTAGATTGTTGCGTATGTAAACGTACTTATATATCGCTCTCTTCCTTCTATTTTTGTCTTAGAGTCTTGCTTGGGTAAAGAAGGGGAAGAAAACACAGGACATTCCGAGGAAAAAGAAATGAAACCAGAGGGTGAGAGTCAAGACCAAGATGTATATGTAGAAGTAGAAGTAGAGGAAGAAGATGACAAGGAGGAGGAAGAAGATAGCTTTGAAAACGACAAACATGATTACGGCATCCCTTCGCCTCCGAGATCCGCAAGTCCAACAAGTCCGATGCAAAAAGACGCCGAGTACGAAAGCGCCTTTCATCATAAACACAACGGAAATACGGCAAAACGACTGAAAGAAAACCCGATCACTGGCCTTAGTGGCTGCAACGAGTGCTGGTGGAACAGCTTGGCTGCTCGCCTGGAGTCACAGAACCTTCCCCCTCCTCCAAAACTGATCCGAGCGCCGGTAGCGAAGCCTTGTCCCATACCGCAGCAGAATCTTCACTCCATGTTACCGCCCGGCATACAATCCCTGACCAGCAACTACGATATGAGAAACTATCACCACTACATCCCGAGAGCGCCTCTACAAATACAAATTCACACGCCTCACACAAATGGCGCTTACGATATTGAACTGTCGCCCGTCAGTTGCTCGGGAATCTCGCCGTATGGTCAGCAAAGCGCTAGAAGTCCATTTTACATCCCGCCTCAGACCGTACTCAGTCAAATCGAGCGCGCACACAAGCAGTGCCGAAAACAAGATTCTAACAGCAAGGACGACTGCAAGTACAAATGTGAGATCTGCAACAGCTCTTTTTCGCTACAACGGCTTCTGAATCGACATATGAAGACCCATTCTTTCTACAAGCGCTACCAGTGCCAGTTCTGTGGCAAGGGGTTCAATGACACGTTCGATTTAAAACGCCACATAAGAACACATACTGGAATCAAACCTTTTAAGTGCGACCACTGTGACAAGTCGTTCACACAGAGATGCTCGCTCGAGGCACACCTAACCCGCGTGCACGGAGTTGTTCACAAGTATGGTTTTCGAGAGAGGCGATCAAAGCTTCATGTGTGTGAGGATTGTGGATATACCTTCAAGGATAACAGTGAATTCATGAAACATGTGGCACAATTCCACCCAGCCACTGAGAAACTTTTAAGAGCCAGAAAGAACAGCTTCGCGAGCAGGATAAAACTAGTTTAGCTTACTGAGTCGTAAAGCTAGAATACTTTACATGGCAGAAAGTCGGAGAACTTTGAATGGGATATAATTCAGATAATTTAATGTTTCTCTTTACGACAGGGTTAATTTTTCCACTAATGAGGCAAGATGTGTAATGGTCAGAATCTCAACGCGACATAATGTTGCCGAGTAAAATCATAAAAGTGCGGTCAGTGAAGGGTTGGCGAATGCCACTGATACCATTGAACCAGACATTGCCATGTTTGAGCTGAAATAAGTTTGCTCGACTCCTGATTCGATTATACAAGACAAAAAATACTTCGCTTAAAAATATTTGAAAAAATATAATTTATTGTTCGGTTAAATATTATTCCGGTCATGTAGCACCGCGTACCGCAAATTTGTAGCCTCGAAGAGTATACGTCACAAAACCAATTTAATTTTTTACGACATTGAAAAGGTTTTCGTAAGTGGAAAGCTTTTTCATTCAAATATTATGTCAAATTACTCTCGTGTATGTTTTGAAAAGAAGGTATTTTTCTTTATACGGTTTACGTGAGAAGGAACCCGATTTATATCGAGCAAAAACCAGAGTTCTTGACCTGTAAATTAAAGTATTTCACCAGGGGTCAATTTTAAGCACTTGAAAGTTTGATACCATCCCAACAATCGTTTTATCTTTCACTGAGTACTTGACCCTTCCCCAGCAAATTATCCGTCGTGAAAACTTCATCCCTGCACATCGCTTTGCAGGCTACTTTGTGTTTAAACAAAGCTCGACTCCATTACATGGAAAACCTTCTCATATAATATGGCCTCTTTTATCTTGTCTGAATGCAAATGAAAAAGAAATAAAGAGTATTGCCGGTAACTCTATAGTTTTTAAATTTCTAAATTGCGATAATTCCTATTTTCTTGTCTAGATATCGCGATTTTTAAGCTTTAATACAGCTTATATGCTTTATAAGTTTGTTTTGAGCTTCGCCCTTTAATTTTTAAAGTATTTTGGAGACAGTGCGCATTCAACATCGCCAATTCATTTCCTCGGATTTTTAATATTTCAACAACAACAATCTAAACTCTCTAAAATTTATTAACACGCCGTTACTTCAAAATAAAATGAAACGTTTCAAATATCTTAATCATTTCATTTCATTTCGCAGGTCGCGTTAGTGAGAGATTCATTTCCTGAGGTGTAGCAGTCAATAAATGATAAAACCATGTCATAGATTCAGAGGAAATATTTTTACACTCAAAATTAGTGGCAACAATCTAGACAGGTGAATGTTAATGAAAAAAATATTATCTTAAATTTGGTCACTTTTTAGCGACGCAAAACTAATTGAAACATCTGCAACAAACAGAATTAGAAAATAAGTGTTCACGCCCAGATTGATACGGATTCTATTTTGTCGAAATAGCAAAACATTCGCTTCAGTTAATCTTTTAACCTGGACTAAGCTGGGAAAACGACGTCGTTTGATTACTTGTTGTTTAATTAAGTTCTGGTGCACGTCTCTGTAGACTTTGTAGTATGCAAATGTAAGAATATGTGGAATGAAATCTCTTGAAAAAGCACAAATTGCATTTGACTAACGAACTTTGTAATATCTTAAGCCTATGTACATGGATATTATACTCATTGCATGATCGGGCGAAACAGGGAATTCGAGTTTTGATTAAGAGATACAACTCCGTAATTGGCTTATTTTTTGAAATCAGATTTAGTTTATCTTATCATCTCGCACTTTCTTATGATCACAATTTGTAGCAGGGGAAAAGTTTTCTATTAGAACGATTTTGTTCAAGTTTCTGATAGATGTAACATAAGTATATTTATGACAATATGTGAAACAGGAATTATAACTCGCGGGAAATAACTCGCGTATATATCTTAATATAAAATAAGTATATATAACTCAAAGGTTATTTTTGCAGATTCCTGTATTTCATTGACTTCAGTTGTAAGTTAAGTATAATTATATATTTTGTCCAGAATGCATGATAACATAGAGTTATTGTATACATAATGTACATCTTGCCTCAAGAGAATATAATAAATGACTGATTAATATTCTGTCTCCAGTTAATCAGGCCGCGCATGCAGTATCATTTCTTCAACTTGGGTAAGAGAGAGAGAGAGAGAGAGAGAGAGAGAGAGAGAGAGAGAGAGAGAGAGAGAGAGAGAGAGAGAGAGAGAGA
>JAOEHT020037366.1:0-14244 GCA_025448195.2 Parazoanthus atlanticus | reverse complement strand
CTATTTGAGCCTATAAATACATGTTTTCTATTAATTTCAAGGAAATTTGCTGCAAATTTGCTAAAAATAAAATTTTCAAAAAATCCAAGGTGGCGGCCAAGATGGCAGCCATGTTGTCCAATGACTGTTGCCATAGCAACAGTTCTTAATTAAAACTTAATTGATGTCATGGAAAGTAATTAGCAAGGCCAAAGCTGCTTGCATGCTAAATGGCCAACTTTCAGCTGCAACCATTTAGAAAATCATGGGGGGGGTCCATACCCCCCATAAACGTTGGCGTTTCTCCAAAAGGCCTAAATGTTTAAGGGTTAAAACATTTTCGTTAATCAAACCAGAAAGTTACGAAAAAAACCCTTTATTTGATACACTGTATTGGCATCTTGTACTAGATCATGCCCAAAGTTTTTTTAAAGTAGCACTTTGTCTTTTGTGTTATTGGAAATCTTGTCACACCTTTTTTCTTTCTTTTTACCACTTCTGGTTCTCAATATTGACCTAAAAAATCTGTAAAACAAGAAATACTGTAAACAGTAAAATTGGTGTGGCCTTGGCTAGGACAAGTACATCATTGTAAACTGATAGGTCCGCACTCATACCAAACACTAAGTATGATTTATTTATATTAAACTTGTTCGACTTAAATATGTTGATACTGTCATGTGTTGATAGGTTTTCACAGGTTCTGAAAGAAGCATTTGAATGCTGTAATGACAAAGCATTTCTTATACAAGTTTTAATCCTGTCTGTGTACATAGTTAAACTGTTGTATTGTTTTTTAATCATGATTAAGTGAAACATGTTTAGTAGTATGAATGCAGCATGACTGTACTTGTAATGTTTGTATAAATATTTGACAATTTGTACTGTTGCTGGACTTAAATTTAGTTTCATTTCTTTACAGCACTATTTTTCACAAGATGAAGGAAACTGTACTAGATGTAAAACATGTGCTGCGGGTTATATTGTAATATCGTCATGTAATGGGACCCATGACACAGTGTGTGAATTGGCTGCAACCTCACTGCAAGGTACAGATGTACATGTATTCCATATATTTATGCTCTATTATAATTATATACAACACGTACATGCACAGTGAAGTGTTTTAAATCCCCATGCAAACATCCAGTTGCATATATCAGCCAATTGATGATCTTCTTGTGTTACTATGACAACACCTGCCTTTGCAGTCAGCAGTCACTTTGCATCACTTGCTTGTTTGTTTGTAGTTTATGTAATAAACAGAGTTATGCATGGACGCTTGGAAATATGGATTATATATATAATTATTATTATTATTTTATGGATTATATTCGACATCGATTTGAACGCTTGAAGATAAATTCAATATCTGTGCACGCCAGTATATTTTTCTCTATTTAATTAGCACTTGTATGAAACTGTGTAAAATTAAATAATTTACTTAATATTAATAAGTTATTTTTGCTATCATCTGAACAGAATTGAATTCAAACGTGAGTGAGACACCTACAATTATTTTGATGACCAAGAAAATAAGAACTGGTGAGTACATGTATATTTTATAGATAATGATTTTATTGCACACTAGTGTGCACAGCTTGAAAAACTTGAACAGAAACAAATTATTCTATGAATTTTAGATGTAATATTTATTAGGAAACTAGTTAAGGTGGCTCGTCATAGTTTTCAAGTATTTTTTTAACACATGAAAATAGTTGAAATTTATTTAAATATTGGCGTTGGTGTTATAATAGAAACTTGGATATAGAAACTATTGTACGAATTTCTTTTGTTAGTTGTTACTATGGCAACACTTCCAGTGTTTTAACAACCACCCTAAAAGAAAAAAAACATAGTACTTTTCTAACATTCCCAGGTTTTCACCGATTGTTTTGAATGTACAAAACTACAAAAAAATATTTTAAAAAATATGTCAACACAGTTTGGCATCAGCATAATTGTTTGAATCAATCTTTCATGACAGAACTTTTTCTCTAATTACTGAGTGAAGTAGTTTTTCTTAATGTGATAATGATAATAAAACAATAAAAAATGAAATTCATTGTTTTGTGTATTTAATGTTTTTAAATTGTCAAGAACAGGGTGTATATGAGACCCTGTAGGGTTGTCATGCAAACTATAATTAGAATTATTCTACCATCATTTGAAGAACAAAGTTCTGTTAGTTTACTTCTGGTTGCAGTATGTGGGAAAAATCGCTTGTCGATATGCAGTGACATGTAAGTGAAAAACTGGCATGAGCCACCTTAAGTGAATAGAAAAGCAGTTTGAGAGCCTGAGCAACATCACACCACTCCCCCCGCCCCTTCCCCCCATACCCAAACATTTCTTTCAGAGTATCCTCCTTGGAAAAACCCACATAATTATATGAACCAATAATGCCCTAACTCTTCCTTAGTCACACATACATGTACTCAAGACTGTTCAGGGTAACCCCTGGAACCCTTTCAAGAAGACTTATAAAACTGCAATCTAACATGAAAACATCTGGCTTCCTAGAATCGACAACTCTCCCGACTGCAAATAAAGAACAATTTACAATATATGTGGTGGCTGGTGTAGGATGTATTCTTATCACTGTAATACTGGTCAGTTTGGGATTGTACTGTATGAAGAAAGCAAGACACCCACAGAAGCGATGTGATTCTTTAAGCGTGGAGATTTCTGAACTTGAAGGTAGAGATTAATAATTCAGTATAGATCTTTTATATTGAAATCAGGCTACAACACTTGATAATGGGATGGTACAGTTTTGTCTCATCATCAATCATTGATATTCTTGTGTTTACATTATGGCTTGTTCAGTGGCAGGAGCAGAGGGCTCTGTCTTCTCCTTCTTGATGAAGCAACGAATTCTAGCTTCCTCCAAAATTTATTGAAATGTGAATGTTGATCTCACATTAATATGAGTGAATCAAATTTAAGTTTATTATGACTCCGTGATAATTCATTTCATTAGCAATACATTAAGAGATGACAGCGTTTTTCCACTGTAGATTGATGATGATGCCTGACAGCAGGTCTCAAAGTTCAGCATTTTTCCAGGCACACAAGTTTATGTGATCAGTTTTTTATTTTTGTTGCACTACCATTTTGGTTGGGTTTCGTCCCAAACATTACCAAATGACTTTACTGTTGACTAGCAAAGAACCTCATTCCAAAATGGCAGGAAAATTCTGGTATCATTCTTGTGGTGAGTAAAAACACTTCCCCCTATCTTCTTGGACTTGAAAGGAAAACTTGTTTGTAATGTAAGAAATGTAGCTGTAAAAATACCTAGAAAGTTCGAAGTATTTTGAAAAGTCACCTAAAATCGTCACTTAGGTCAATTTTTTTAAAATATGTTATTTTGATATATTATTAATACTTGTAACTTAGATATCCGAACATACTATATATTAAATGCTTGTGGCATTTAATTAATTATTAGTCACCACTACATGTATTTTTTTTGGTTGACTTGCCAGAAGTATTTTGTACCTGATAAATCATTTTTTGATATTTTGCACTGGTTCACAGACCCATCTCTGGACACGCCAACACAGTGGAGATACAGTGAATTTTTGAATCAATTGAAAAGTAAGTTATTAATCACCTAATACTATGAAACTGAATACAAAACTTGTCTGTTTGGAGATCAAGTAACTGAGTTGCTGTTTACATGACACTAGTGTGAGATTAAGCACTCCAGCATTAATTTGCTGTTTGTTACTTGTACAAGTATTGAAATATTACCTCGACTCATTTGTGTTATATTATTCCAGAACATCTAGAAAACCAACACTGATATTTTCCTTTTTTAATCTAAATAAAGATCCAGTCACAAGGCCCACAGCAATAACTAAATTTCCCTAGTTATAATCCCAATTTTTTACCAACAACGTAATTTCTTAATGTTCTAATTATAACTCCCCCCTCCCCCCGATAAGTAAAAATATTGCTGTGTATTTCACTTTGTTGCAGTATAGAAACTGAATTATCACAAATTCTTGAAAAGGAAATAATTGAGAAATATTTAGCTATACTCAAATAACAACTAGCTACCTAATTATATGTAAACCTATTTGCTATATACTTGCAGCAAGTTTATTAGATTTCCTGCTAATAGCAGAAGATGTAATAAACTTGTTGCATCTCTTGTTCCTTTTTACAACATATAACAAGGCCAGAAGGTGCGGCCAGATTCCCGAGTTTTTTTGTGAAGAGAAACTTGTGAGCAGTAAAGGCGGCTGGTCTTCCCCCTCGATTATTAGCCCACGCAAAACTCCTCACAAACATAAACAAGCCCATGCTTAAAAGCGGGACTTTGGAGTAATATTCACTCATGATTTCTTTTGTTCCTACTAATATAATAATATAAAGACAAATGTTCAGGGCTAGAACTAGAAGTTACCAGTGTCAAGTGAAAATGCTTCCGAGATGGCTCAGTTCAAATGCAACATCTCAAAGGAAAATGTACTACGTTATGTCATGTTTTGGCTTTCTTGACTGTGGTTTAATATTATTCTAAAATTGTCGATTTTCAACTACAAAAATCAAGGCTGGTGCATTGTTGCTGCCCAAAGATGCTGTTCTGATTGGGAGCAATCTTGAAGTTGGCGGAAAGTCTTGTGCCGTGATGTTCTATTTTTATGTCCGTTTTTTTCATTTGTAGACGAAGATTTCTGCATGGCAGATGTTACTGCAGATCTACACGAAGGGCTTGGCCGATTGCTAAACTATGAATCTACCAAAGGGTGGCGGGTTTTGGCCGGCAAACTTGGTTTCCGGATAGAAGATACCAACGTTTTTGGTATAGAGCCCAATAGGGCATGCCAAGATATGCTGGCGGCGTGGAGCACGTCAAGATCCTCGAAACTGTCCACTCTGGCCTGCCGCCTCTGTGATATGGGGCGGGAAGATGCGGTGGATCTCGTCCAGCGGTGGTGGCGCGAAAACAGAACCACCAATGTGTAAAACGATGATTAATTTCATTGGTATGTGATCCTTGAGGGTTTTTTGTGGCTTTGGAATTGTTCTGGACTTCTTCAATCGAATCCTATATTCAAATTGAGGCGCCTTTTCCAGCGGTTTCAACAGTACTGCCCCAACTACATAATGAAGATGTCGGCAGCAGAGCTGTGACTTCTGATTGGCTACAGTTGGTTATTTTTAATCCATTGTGTCGATTGGACAGAAGCCCAAAGCTTTCATTGCTACCGTAGCAATGAAAACGATGGCAAAACTGTGGCAACAACCAATAAATTAGATTTTTCCACATCAAACGTTTGTAATACAGTATTAGTTTAATAGCGAGAACGTGTTCAGTTCCATACTTGTTTCAGGCTAACACCAAAAAACTGAAATCGGATAAATTTTGCATAGTTGGGAGCAAGGCCATACTGTGTCAGATTGGCTCCTGACATGCCAGATTTGTTTTAACGTATGTACAAATTATAAACGTGGGATCTAGCTTTGAAGTCACTACATTGCAAACAGAATATGAAAGCAAATTTGAAAGTTACTGATCTTGGTCATATTGTACAAAAATATCTGAGCCAATTCGGCTATTGGTTAGATGAGGCCCAATATTTCCTTATCTTGCCGCAAAAATCAGTTTACTTTTTACACATTGGTGTATTTCTGAACATTTTGTTAAATGCTTGGTCTCCCGAGTACACTGATATATCCATTTACAAGGTAACTGCATGATAAGTCAGCTAAGATATTTGTTTGGTTTTGGTCAACTTGCTATGTATATTTCAACTCTACACCAAACATTTTTTGTGCTGGCACAAGAAAGTGTTTGGTGCTGTGTCGGCTGGACTAGTTGTCATATCGACTGCCACATGAGAGTTCTTAAACGGTACTTACACTTATAATAAAGACAGTGTTTATAGATTTTGTACTAATCTAAATTTCAATAACTGCAGACTCGGGAGTCAGAAAATCTACTGTTCCAAAAAGAAATGAGTATTGCCTCACCCAAATTTATATTTGTTTAGATATAATTTAGTTCACACTAAGACTTATCCATGTCTATAACCAGTGTAAGTGTGATGTTGAAAGAAAATGCATGAAATGTTTATGTATATAAATGTATATTTTTATAAAATGAATATAATATTTGCCATTAAGTTTTACTTCTTCGTAGCTACATTTGATATCCAAAATATTTTTAGTGGAAATGCGGAATTAATTCACTGAGGAATTTTACTGTGAATTATGGAACTTCCACATCAAATGTGTAGTGTTAGAAAATATAGAGTCACCTGGTTCTCACGCCTCACAAAGTACAAGACCAATTATATCATGGTACACGAATCGATAAAACTTGTGAGCGAATATTCTAGAAAGACGTTAATGAATGTGCTGGGAAGTTTTTGTTTGTATGTAATACAGATAGAAGGCTATCTATCTAGGAAATTACGCTATAAAAGGGATTAACCAGGCCTTTCACACCTTTAGTTGACACGCGGGTTTTGTGGAGTGAAAATCTTGCATGCCAATAGCGCGAAGTTCAAAATTAAGTATCTGAATGCCAAGTATCAAAATAAGAGCTGTCAAGATTGCCTAAAGTTACAAAACACGGCTGGCAGCCATAACTCAACTACTGCCATTTTACTACTTGTCAATTGTCCTATTTCACTATAACGTCACAGTTTGTTTACATATTTCAAACTCTCTACAGAAGTCTCCATACTGCAGTTTTGGAACTTAAATGAGGTAATAATGTTTATGTTGTTTACTAACATTTTCGATAATTTTGTGGACTATATCTGCAGAAGGAATACGTATTACCGTTGTATTGTGGGATTGAAGTAGAGCAAACAAAATGTAAACAAACCATATTTTGAAGCTTACAAAACATCGCGGTAGGATATTTTCGATTGCACTTTAAGCCTGCCGCAGACCTATATGATTCGGTGCATGTGATCGCACCATGTGCGGTGGCCGCGTACACTTGCGACATGAAGCGACAACCCGGTAAACTTGCATGCTGTGGCTGCAGTGCTTGTTATTTCGTTGCGTTGTTCGAGGAGGCAAAGATCCACACGGAAACCGCACTCATTGGTCTAAACAATGGATAATGAGAAGGGAAGCAATGGGAGTAGTTCGGAACCTCCAAACCGAACTACTGCTTGAAGATAAGATAGTTTCTAGCGGTTTCTTCGAATGACTCCGGAAACTTTCAGGTCTTTCAACTTCTTTACCAGTTGTGTCATAAGCACGGCATACTCTCCCTCATAGTAACTAATAGTCCATGAACAAACAGCCGTCATCATTTCAGCCGCCATTTTGTTCGTGATCATGTGATCGCTAGCTGGTCTTCTATTGGTGTTTCATACATTACAAAAAAGTCTCGTCACAGGCCGCCGCACACGGTGCGATTACATGCAATTTTTATCGTATGCGTTCAAAATCGCACCGAATCGCACAGGTCTGCGGCAGGCTTTAACCAAGTTGTTCTTGTGACGGTTAAATGAGCGACCCGAAGTAAAGATGAAATAAAACTAATTCGGACTTTCTCAATTAAGAAAAGGGTGATTAAGCATCCTGTGACGTCATAGTGAAACAGGGAAATTTCTTGTATTTTTAAACTTCAGTCTCAAAAAGTCAATATTTTAGATGGAATTTATTTATGTGCGAAGTTTGCCGTGGTTGCAAAATTTATGTTATTAATTCACGACTCAAAAGTGTGAAAAGAGGAAGGGCTTGGCTTTCTGTAGCGGAACTGCTGGTAAATGTATCAGTGCCATAATTCTTTCGGCTTGAAAAAATGAACAAAAAAATGTTTGCTAACTTTTCTTAAGAAAACCTCTCTACTTTAGGATTATGCCGATATTGCTTTGTATAATAGAGTTAAATATAGAGATATCAAGTTAAGGCGTCTCTTTGGTGAGTCCACTTAAACTTGAAAAATCAGCTGCTGAAGGTCAAAGTATAGGGAGCTTTTCAGCTTTATAGTCTTTTTGACATGTAATCCAAGACCTTTTCATGTAAAATTCACCGATTTTAAGGGTTTTCCAAAGGGCTTAGCTTCCGCGTTTTTACTTTAGTGATTCATTAGTTGTTGAAGCGCATTGGAAAAGAGGACGTGTTTAGGTAACGTCAATGAATGACAATACACTTGGAACAAGTGATCTGTAAGCAGATTATGCTGATCAGTGGAATTAAGAGAACCATTGCAAACTTAATACCACCTTATTTTGTTGTCGCCGTGTTTTGAAGTTATGTTTGGTTACAACTTCGAATATTGTAGTTTAGTAAACCAGCACTGAATCAAGAAAGGTTGACGAGAGTCGTATCAGTGTTGTCTTCGTGTTGCGGAAGTTCTCGCGTGATGAAAAAACAGGCGAAAATTTAAATTAGATTTCTTTATCTTGAATCTTGCAAAGTATTATTGAAACCCTCGAGGAAGCAAAGTATCACAAACCAGAAATTTCAGCCCAAATCAGTCTAAGGAATAAATTGTGGGTTAACATTTGATCTTTAGTTAAGTCGGGGTCAGACGAGCACGCGAGTCTATGAGAGTTGATGAGAGTTCAAACTCTCACTTTCGTTTGACCGCCAACTCTCTTGCACTCTCACTGACTCTCGAGCGCTCTCATAAACTTTGAACATGTTCAAAATTTCGGTGAGAGTTGATGAGAGTTTCGCACGTTTGTTTAGCGACTCTTGTCAACTCTCATGGACTCTCATCCTCGTTTGACCGCGCTCTTGAGAGTTGAACAAGGCTCTCATCCAAATCTAGATCTGGTCACTCAACTCTCATGCTCGCTTGACCCGGGTTCAGTGCCAACCCACTTTCGAACACCCGGTCCAGGTGCTGTTATTGTTTGTTGCATTAAAATGAGCAGTTTAGATAAGCTGTGCGATGTTCCTTGATCTGTGGTAGTAGGAGTTTACTGGTCTATTTCTTTTTCTTTGCCTTTCTTCTCTAAAAATCGGAGAGAGTAATAGTTGTAGAAAGCGTTATTGATGCCGGATAAACAAAACTAGTTCCTTAGAGATCTGGACTTGAAGAATCGTGAAATATCGAAATTGTGTGAAAGGTTTATCAAGATTTCGTAGGGGTAATCAGGTTATTTACTGCGATTGTAATAATTTTTTTATGTATTTTCATAATTGTCACACCACAGCAGGCTTAACTGACTGGTTGTTTGGAGTCATATTCGAAGCAGTGATTGTTGGAAAGGAGTGCCGGCGATCTTCTATGCTTTGGTTTTTCGAAAAGCAAGCAAGTCTGAACTATAATGCATTTGAAGTGTCATTGCAGACAATACTATCTCGATTACGAAATAGGTAACTTGGTTGTTTATGCTCAGCCGCCATGTTTATATTTCAACTCCCTATTTATTACGTCATACGTTATGAGGTGGTTAGAGTTTGCAATGGTTTGTAATTGAAATAACTAATTTATTGTACCAATACATGTAGTAGTCAGTAGACTAAATATACGTCAAACTGAAATAGTTAACTTATTTTGGGGAAAGTTGCAATATTTTTCTAAAAGACATATATCAAATAAATCTAAAAAATTTGGTCACAAGTCTCGCCTATTGTTGTACCTGTATGTTGCACACTAGATTTTCGTGAGTCTCGCACAATAACCGTCCAAAAATCTCCTGAGTGGATTTCTTCAAATCATTAAAAGGTTCTTTTTTATTTCAAGTGTTGTTTCACAAAGTTTTACAATTGCAAAAAAAAAATAGAAAAAATGGTAAAACAGTATTTTTTTACTATACTTGAGAGAAAGAGAAAATACAATCTGGTGCTTGTATTTGCGGTTTTTTTGGTCTTCAGATAACAATCAGGGTCAAATATCCAATTTTAAATTATTGTTTAATCCTTCAGGAGCTAGTTAACTACGAGGGAAAACAAGGGCTTCCGCTTGTCTTCAAAGGCTTTTGACGAGATTATTATTTTTATTTTCTACTACGAATTATGTTTTAATTTATGTAATAAAGATGTCCTTGGAACGTTTTCTTAGTTTGCACGGGTAGATACAACATGCAAAAACCAAGGAGATTTTATGGGTCAGTCATTTAAACCAAAGACGTCCAACTTGTCCATGCTTTTTGTTTTGCAATTGTAAAGCATGTTTTCAGAGTGTAACCCGCTTTCCAGAGACAACCAAAGTTTTGAGTTTCAAACAATTTAAAGCTAGCGAATTAACGTTGTTTTTAAGTAGTAGTGTCTTGAACCTTTCACCTCTCATTTTTATATTGAAATTTGTTAAGTTTTTTGAAAGGGTTTCCTCCGAAGTTTAAAATGTTTAAAGTGTATATATCACTTGTGGTTTTTTTTTCATATTTAGAATCTATCTACAAAGCAAAAAAAATTTTTGATTTGGATTTTTCTTCGTGTCGCAATTAGCGTTCAAACAGGCGAAATTTTACTTCCGGTTTCAAAATGACCGCGCAAAAGGAAGAATGGGTCCAAGTTGGGCTGTGACGTCATTTACAGAAGTCATTCTCCGAGTCTTCAATCGCTACTACTACACAAACTTCAGGCATTGCTGTACTATCTCACACTTATAAGAAAACATGCAGCGAACAGTGCAGAAACCAAACAACCAAACTTGGAGAATGACTTTCTGTAAATGACATCATTTACATTTTGAAACCGGAAGTAAAATTTCTCCTGTTTGAACGCTAATTGCGCCACGAAGAAAAATCCAAATCAAAAATTTTTCTGCTTTGTTGATCAGAACGTTAAGTAGATTCTAAATTCTTTTGATTTTGTTGTTGTTATTGTTGTTGTTGTTGTTGTTGTTATGGGAAAATAAGAGTGAAGGAGGTGGGTTGGGTCTTACTTATTTGGGTATGGGGAGGGGTGATAGTTAATTCTATTCTGTATTGGGAGCTGAAGTCTTGTTTTTCAGTAAACGGCTCTTTCCCATTTCTCAACCTCCCCCTCCTACTACTTATTGCAAAGTCCTTTATAAGTGAACTGAACTATGAACTAAAAATTTTATTCTTACAACAGTTATATTAGCAAAAAATAGGTAAAGAAATTCTTCTGCTAGGTGTTTTGTTTATAAGATATGTTAAAGTTTGTCAGTACTGTTTTGCCTTCAACTCTTAGCTGATTATGTGCTCCTTGCTGCTGGTGCATGCATGGATGGATGTTGTCTGCTGAATTGAGCATTTTATGTCATATGTTGCATGGGAGCTAAAAGGTTGTTAAATGGTGACTAAATCTGTGCAAATATGCTTCCCATTATCTGCATCATCATTATATAATGCGCCCTTTCTTCTCGTCTTCTCTTCTCCTCTATCGCCAATTCGGCTTTCTACCGCTTTTCTTCCTCTCTCTTGAATAAACGTTCACTGGCTCTTTCTTGCTGCTTCTCGATCGACTGCAGACCTCGGTCAGAAAACTTTCATTTCTACCAAAAAGTGAATCGCCTATTTCATCGTCTTTGTCTTCTTGACTTCCCCCTTCTTCGGGTTGTTCGCCCTCATCGCTTTTCTCGTCACTGTCCAACACACATTGCGGCCTGGCTATTGGCCGATCTCCCATCACCTCATCAAGCTTAAATTTTCGAAGATTAAAAAGTCTTTCGTTTTCTTCTAGAAAAGTTGTTGTTTTCCTTTATCGTTTTGCTTTAATTGCTTTAGCTTCTCCCTTCTTTCTCGAGCCTCTTCGCCATTTTTTCAATGATTCTTTCTTGAGCAAGTACTTAATTGCTGCTGTGTTTTCTTGTCAGACCAAATGTCAATCAGCAAGAAAACGTCCTCTTCGTCCTGCGTCGATCCTCGATCCACTTTATTTCAATGTCGAATCACAACATTGCTCAGCAGGAGGTGGGTTTCATTTAACTAAGGTCGAACTCGGGTTAACATTGTTCACACGACAAAAACCAACCTGGGCTAGTTTTAACCCGGGTCAAACCTGGATTAGTTTGTGCCGGATGAACTGGTCTTAACTGATAAGAAAGAGAAGAAAAAGGAGAAAAAGGGAAACACAGAATTGTAAATGTAAATATGAAATCCAACCAGCACATTGTATCTTGTATAAACCTAGCGGCAGATAGACAGATATCGCATATTGTAAACTCATTTGTTCTGTAATTTCATTTTACTATCGTTTAATTGTAGATATGAATAAAGTTGTTGCCGTAAGTTGTTGTAAGTTGTAAGTTACCTCTGTTAAACGGATAAAACATCCAGTAGTCGATGTCGATGTGTGACAAGGTCTCGTTGACAATGGCATACACTGGAACATTGTTAAGATTTTCCCTTTCTCCACCTTCAATTCGTTTAAGATTCTCTTCTGACAAGCTGAGGAAGTAATCCTTTTCTCCACTTGGAAGGGTATAGCGGTTGTAGCGTCTGTTTGAACCAGTCACTCTAGCATATGTGAGGAAGTAGTAAACACTAGATGGAAAATATTTCTCGTCTCTTGGTTGGAACACAAGTGGGGCGTACTTCTTTACAAGTTCGTGGATAGAAGAATCTGCTGGCAGAAATAGGATTTTAGATTTATTTGGTAAGAAGATCATAAAGTTTAGACAGAGTTCTTAAGCAATGCCTATGTCGATATAAGTTGTATCGCTGCGATAAATGGTCCAAAGCAACAGGTTATGGATTTCTTATCAAAGAAGCAACGTCATAGACTTGAGTCATGTGACAAATGTTTTACCAAAATATTCTTAACAGATTTTAGAATTAAAAATGTCAATCTCGTAGTCATTGATTAACAATATGATTGAAGTACATCATTGTACAAAATGGGTTGAACAGGATTGGCAAAGCACAAAGCCAAGATCAGTCTTTTTAGTAGACCTAGGCCTCATACTGTTGCAGAAACAACCAGAGCTAATAAACAAAAGCATTGACGAATATGATAATGATTACGATGACGAAAGCAAAGACGACAACAACAAAAGTAACAACTGACTCGGCTGAAAACAGCAACAGTGTCAAGGGCAACAACGCTATCAACAAAACAGACGAATAGTTTACAGCAGATAAGAACTGAATATGGTAAAAAAAATGACTGACACTAAACATAATTGTCCAGTCTTTATTCTTCTGTCAACTAATTGCCAAGGTTTGTTGATATCGTTGTTATCCCTGACATTTACTATTGCTGTTTCTTTCCTGTCATTTTTGTTGTTGTCGTCTTTTTGTCTTTTAAAAAAGACAAAATCAGGATGACAAAGAGAGAAGTCAATACAATCGAACGGCTTTTACGAGTGTATTGTCAAGTGGAGTCGATATTGTAGTGAATTAATTAAGTGCAACACTGAATACGCCTTCCAGCAAAGAATAACCTTTTTAAAGCTATACAAAAAAGAATTCAAAGAAGCTTGCGCAGTTCACCTAAACTATTCATCTGCTAGTATTGAGATTGGTGACACACTGACCGTATCACACAATCGCCATTTTTTCGCATGCTTCTCAGTATGAGAATGAATAATTGCAACCTACGTCATGTTTCTGGCACTGTCACTGCATGCTACAATGTTTTGACCGTAAACATGGGCCAGAATTTATTTCAGTTCTTTGAACATTTGTCCGGGTTATTTGATTGTTAAAGCCTTGTTAATACACGCAGCAATAGTTCATGCAATTTATTTTGCCACGTTGTTGCGAGACAATTTGTAAAAGAAACTGCACGGCACAGCCTGCAACATAACAGGGACTTTAGCTGGCGAAGCTGTACCACACACACTTACATATGCACTCAATGCAAATACTAACATTTAATACAATCCATCCACTTACTGACTTTACTTGAACCATTCTCATTCTGCCCAGCGACTACAACCACCAAAATTGGTAAGATAACATGCACTAAAGCTGCGGTAAATAAATTTGATCATTTTCTCCTTGTTGATAAAGAGTGTGGACAAAGCGAACCAAAAGCAAAAGACGACTAAGTTCTTTGCTAAGACAAGAACCGCTAAGATGGACTTCGAAAAAGACGGTTAAATGCTTTCCGTTACGTTAGATGCAAAATTTTGCCTCGGATTAAAATCAGTGATTCTCATCAATCGCCTCTATTATATAGCGTGTATGGACGGGACGGAGGTAGTGTCAGGCCACTTTATTGACAACTTCTGAAAGAGTGGCTATGGGGCTACGCGCGCGGATCTGCGGACAGCTACAAAAAGAAAACAATATTAGCAGACAAAAAAACTCGAACTTATCTTGCTACGCATCTACGCAAAATGGTTACGTAGATACGCATAGAGGAGAGTTGGGGGAGGGTTATTCTTATCTACCTGGTATCCACGTCACGGTAATC
>JAOEHT020037257.1:0-14246 GCA_025448195.2 Parazoanthus atlanticus | reverse complement strand
TAGACGTACAAAGCTACGTACGGCCCCGATTTTGGTTATTATTCGTCAAGACAATGTCTTTGCTTCCACAGTCACCTCTTCGACACTGGTACGGTGGGAAAATTGAAGATTTAACGTGTTGAATATGATATTTTAGCACGTAAAAATCATTTGTTTGGCACGTAAATCCACGTATTTCATAAAGACATGCCCTTTTTTGCTTAGCTAATTTTTATTCTATTTTTCCACACCAGTATACACTCGCGCCTTTCAGTGAAAATAGGGTTTTTTCTCAATCGTTGATTACTTGAAATGCTATGTCGATAAAAACGTTACTGTAATCTGGTTATTGCAATTGAAAAGGTGCGTGTTGTTTGTTGTAACTATTGTAGTTGCGAAAGCAGTGATAGCCAACTGAACACTATATGATAATAGTCAAACCTGGGTTGTCTATGAACCAGACAAGTTGTGGTGTTTGTGATTGGTTAGCATATGCCGACCAAGTATCACTGCGTAGGATTTGTGATTGTTCCCTTTGCTAGTTTATTGTCGAGAAAACGGATTCAGGAATATCAAATGATTTTGACATATATTATCGCTTTCTCACTAATGTTATCCTATAGAACTCGCACAGATAAGAAAAGGGCATACTTTTTGTTTAAATCGTCGATAGTAGCTCAGTCAGTGTTGCGCTTTAGTTATATAGATGGTAAGTATGAGATAGTGTCAATTTGGTAAAGAGCTCTTTCGAGTGCTTTCATAGCAGATACAGTTACAGCATGGAAACGTTTTGGTTATTAGCGATCATTAATTCACGCGAATATTGTAAGCTTTTTTCTCAACTCTGCAAGTATACTGGTTTTTACCTTGTTTGCAACCGAATAGCAGCAAACCAGATTTTTTAAAATTGAAGTCTCCACCTAATTTTTTACTATTTTTTGTCGAAGAAACGGGATTAACGGATGAATTAACGGGGGGACTGAAAATTGAAGATCAGTTGGGAAACAAAAAATAGACTTATGACCTACATGCATATGTTTAATCATGCTTTCATCTTAAAAGATTGTACATTGTACTAATTGTGCTACATATGCATATAGGTGTTTGTTTGCAGCACAGTGTTTATTCCATTCGGTTCCCCTTTTTGTGGATCGGAACGATATCGTCACACACATTTGGCTCCTTCATAGCTTTTACCATTTTCCTTCTTTCAACTTTAGCTGGTATTATCTGATCTGAATCTGCCTTTATTGTTTTTAACTCTTGACATTTTAATACTCTTAGAAAACTTTAATTCACGCTGTCCCAAAGACCCAAGACTAGTGTGGTGTTGCCAGAGCAACCATATAACTAGAAAATTTGGTCTTTAACCTTTTCATATATAGTACCGATTCGCTGCTATACCGCCTAGCGTGATAATCATGTCTGTCTTTAGAGTCACACTAGCTACGATTCTAAAATACAGTGTGACATTCATGTCAGTCTCTCCACTCGCTGGTACAACTGCAGTGTTCTTATTGCTTCTGTACCAGCTGTCTCTCGATTGGCCAAACCATCTCACGTGTTTTTGCTGTACACGACTCTGTGTTTGACGCATATACGTGCATCCTCCGCAGCCGTTTGTCGTATGTGACATATTTCATTGATATTCGAATCTCGACTGATTCCATTTCGGGATTTCAACGACAAGATGCACATGCAGACGTTCGTACATTGAGATCATAACTTCTCTTTTTATTTTATTTTTGCATGGATTTTTACTCCACAAAGTAATTGGCAAAACTAGTTGTTTTCGTTTGCTGTCATTCATTTCTTTTACTCGACAAAGTAATTGGCCAAACTTGTTGTTTTCGTTTGCTGTTAGTCATTTTTACTCCACAAAGTAATTGGCGAAATTAGTTTTCAACTGAGTTTTTTTCGTTTGCTGTTATTCATTCGTTTTTACTCCACAAAGCAATTGGCGAAACTAGTTGTTTTCGTTTGCTGTTATTCACTATAACAAGTTAATTAATTGGAATCGAAAGAAACATGAAGAATCTGGGTGTTACGGTCAGCAAAAGTTACCATGGTACATTGCGTGGTAAACATGCGTAGATGAGATCGTGAGTACCTACCAATGTTCTAGCTTTGTTGCATTATTGTTCTGTATATGTATAACGGTGCTATAATGATGCTATTCTACCAAAAAGCACCTGATTCCGTAATCTTTCCACTAATAATACTACCTTTGACACGCTTGTAAAGGACTAGCTGGAAACTACGTCACTGCTGAGGAGCCTGGCCTCGAGTGCCCAGGAGTCGACCAGCCCCAACTTCCAATCTTCTAACTTATACCAAAGCTGTGTGTTCTTTCGCGTTTGTTGCTTGCCCCGGCCCGAAGACCGATCGGACGGGACATAGAGGTCTAGCTGTCTAGGACTGTCGTGAGTATTAGTGGTGAGTCACCGTAGTTAGACGTAAGCGTTAAAGTGTAAAGGGGCTGATACAGTAGACGTTAGCTGCCTTGTCAAAGCGGACTTGTGAATGCTGATGTCATTATTTCTTCTTTGTAGATCCGTATGGCTGAAGACATTGGCGTGCCTGAATCCGAGAGTGCTTTGCTGATTGCATATATGGCGATCACACAGGTTGTTTGTAAAATTATATTTGGAAAAATTGGAGATCTGCCTGGAGTCAACCCAGCGACGTTTCTTCAAGTGGCTCTGTTGATCCAAGGAGTGGCAACCACGCTGCTACCGCTGGCCACAGAGTGAGTACCTTTCTTTCGATCTACACCTTTTTCAGTGCACTTCATAGAACAGTTGTACAGGTTAGGGAACCATGGAGGGATGTCAAATTATACACTAATAAAACGACATTAACTCTCGACTATTACCAGTAATGCTACAGTATAATTAACAAAGTTATCAAGCAGAGTAAAGGTAATTCATAGTGTTTTAACAGTACGATGTGCTGGAAACTAAAGTTAGAAAAATGGTACAAATGTTTTAAAGTTACGTATTCTGAAATATACACAATTCCTTGTAGTTCACAAACTATTTTCCAAGAAACGGTTTAGTTATTCTCGCTTTGGGACTGTAACAAACCTAGTTAATGTCTTAACCTAGTCGTTCACCCATAGCACTGAATAATTCTTGCCTCCTCTCCATCTCCTGGACAAGAACCCACTCGTTGTCTTCAGTCTACCTACCTACACACCTATCTGTCTGTCCGTCTGTCTGTCCGTCTGTCTGTCCGTCTGTCTGTCTGTCTGTCTGTCTGTCTATCTGTCTATTTAATGTGAGTCTTAAAAGCTATGATAGCTATGAATCCCTCGGCAGTCAAGAGCGGATTTTGGGAGGAATCGAGGCGTTCTCTTCCCCTCCCTCTTCGGGTCCCAAGACTTCCCTTCCAAGCCGCCCCCACCCATCTCCCCTTTTTCCCCCTAAAGCTGTGAATTAAAGAAGCGTTGGTATGTCTTAATTTTGGCACAATTGACCTTGTTTTCAGATATCGTTCTGAAAAGCCATGAAATTGAAAGTCGTGTATGGATTAAAGCAACATGATGTTTTCATAACTACTTTGTCTTAGGATCAATGTATAGATTACAAAATAGTGTACAATTAAACAGTCAATTGAAGACAAGACATTTAAAATATCCAATAATACTAGTTGTATATTAGCTAAGGTTTGCATGATTGAAACTCTTGTGCGAGTACGCTAGTAAGCAATGACAAGTGATGCAATAAACATGGCTACTTTTCGTTGTTTCATACATGATTTGTTCAAAACAGGTTGTATGTACTTATGTCTCATCACCGCGGCTGGACGCGACACAAACTCCAAGGTAATTCCTGTCGTTAGACCACAAACCTCTCGAAGCTTGAGGTAAAGCTTGGCATCTCACCCAATTTAGTCTTCCAGAGAGTACTCCAGCTCGGCCCAGCTAATCTGCGTTTTGTTGTTCGTACAGGTACTGGGGCCTAGTGATATACGTCATCGTTGTGGGCGTGTGCGATGGGTGTTTCTCTGTCATGTTGGCCATGGGAACTTGTCAGGTGGTTGGTCAAGACAAGATGGCCGCTGCCATTGGCCACCTATACGGTGTTGTGTCCATTCCGAGTGTATTAGGGCCGCCATTAGCGGGTAAGTGTACCTTTGATCTACTCTTCCAGCTGATATGAATTTTTGGAATTAGCCAATCAGTGGCGAGGTCGTCTGCAAAACCGTATATTATCTCTAAATTTATTTCAAGGGCCCAGCCGAGAGACCACGATTCATAAGTGCAAAACAAATAACATAGCGGCTTAAACTGAAAGCGCATTTGTTCTTTGGTGTTTAAGGGACTTAATCTTCTTCTCAAAAGTTCTTTAAAGAACCGAAGGCGTCATGATATACGGTTTTGCAGATTACGTCACAGTGTCAGATCAGCTGGTTGTTTACCTCCCCCACCCCCCTTCCCCCATCGAAATGAAATGGTCGGACCTTAGGTGCCCTGTCCAGGAGGAGCAGAAATGATTGGGGGAGTGGATGCCGGGACGGGGTTTAGTATTCCAGGCTTCCACCAACTCTCAAGCTTGCAAGATGTTTCCCTGCTCGCTGCACAAAGTACCTACACTTCTCTGAGCATTTACTGTACGGCTATTTTTCATTTAAATTATTTTTACAGAAAGTGACTTTAAAGTCAATGCTAAACGTTCAAACACGAGCTGTTGTGCCCTTTCAAAACAAACAATATTTTCATTGCGTTGTTTTATAGAATCTCGTCAACAAATGTTTATACAGCAAGCTGCGCTAGCTCGAACTGAATTTAAATACGGTATTTTATCACTTTGTTATCTGGCTAATTGTTTATCGTATTTTAATATGCTCTGACGATCTTTAAGGAAAAGTGTCCGGTACCAATTTTTCTCTTAAAACTTATTCACATTACAGGTTTGTTGTACGACAAAGTTGGGACTTACAACGTTGCCTTCTACTTGGCCGGTGGCCTGAGCGCTCTGGGAGTGTCTCTAATCTTCTTGGTTCCTTGGCTTAAACCAAACTCCTCTGATGAATTGAAAGATGACTGCAAGAAATCTTTGACTGACGTCACGCTTTCAGCAGAGACGACAGAACACGACGATCGTGAAATTAGCGGGTGCAAAGTCGACATAGATCATCTTGAAACAGGCGGAACGGTCAGCTTGGAAGAAAGGCGCCATTTATTGACTGGATATGATATTGGGAAACCCTCACGACCAAGCAGCTTCATCTTCCTAAACATGTTCATTGACAACGTGTCACAACAATGTGATGAGGAAAGAGAAGCCGCGGAACACTGTGACATTGAGATCAGTAGCCACAAACTCACCCCAACAGCCCGCTCGATTGGAAATCTCTTCAATTTCACTCGTAATCTTAATCATACCTCTTGCAACAGTATATCTTCGCTTGCCCGAGAACCGAACTGGGACGTTCCACGTAAAGAAGTCGTCAAAATGAACAGCAAACTGGAATTTTCTTCAATGGAAGTCCTGGAAGAGGAAAGCGTTAACGTGACAAATGAACGGGAACAGGTCTCAATGAGAGAAACCAGCGGCCGAGATAACAGAAGTTCCCTGGGAGAAGAATCGCTGGATGGCGTGCAATTCAGAAAGAATAGCAACGCTAGCTTGGTTTCCGACTCCGGGAAATCCTCAATCAGTGAATCTTCGCGGGACAGTCGTGCTTCCTTGAGTTCGGGATCATCTGCTTACGACAGTGGTTTGGGAGAAGATCTTATTAACCCTTCGAATACTCCCCATGGTTTTAATCATGACAGAAAGAAGAGTAGTGAAAACATGTCTGTCAATAAACTTCACGAAACTTTCACAGACGACTGTTGTGGAAAAGAAGAACCATGCCTTCAAGTATCAGTCCAGATAGAAACTTTTGCTAAATCTCTCACACACGGATCTGTTTCCTTATTAACAGAACCATTCAAAAAAGGTCTCAGCACACTGGACATCTACAGTCAGGTAATGGAAAGTGTTTTAGAACAAGAAGTAATAACAGCGAGAAGCGAGGATGTACAGGGTCCGCCTGTGTTCGACTGGCACAGGCTTCCTTACACTTTGTCACAGACTGAATTGTATCTTACTAAATCGCCTGAAACCATAGTATGAAGACTTCAATAGCCTGAAATATTAAGAATTCCTCTTTAAGAGTTGAATATCGACGCTGTGCGAAGCCAAGCTTTCTAGGCTACATAGAAGCCTTTACTGTACATGACATAGAGAAAGTGAGGCATCTTGCTACCTCGCAAGAAATACAAAAGTTTACACGAACGTTAGAATCACCGCTTCGTCTACCAATTACAAGGTCGCGCCAGGTGGAAGAACAAGGACACGATATTAAGAACGATTGGGGGTCTATTTTTGAAAATATACCTGTGCTCAGCATGTGGTTGCAAATAACCCTTTGACTTAAGATTGATGCAAAGGAACTCGACTTTGATTTCGAGTTGCTCTATCTTGAGTGGAAGTTGTCTGGATTTGTGACTTGGAGATTCTACGGATGACATTGACCGTTAATATGTTGAGTAAAAATTTCACTTTAAAAATATTACCTTAATTTATATTGAAACTGTAAGTATCACTACCCAGTGTATTTCCTGAGCTGAGAGAAACCTGACAACCACTTGATCTTGCATAAAAATCTTGCAGAAATTTCCATATAGAAAAAGGACTTGTGATTAGTACAAATATTAATCTTAATCCTGAAAACGAAAAGCGAAAAAAGAAGAGAAATAAGAAAAATAAGTTTACTAGCACAAAAAGAATTTGTTCATTTGTTTAGTATATATATATTTTACTACTTGCCAATATCTGTAAATCTTTCATATAATCCTTGCGTTTTGTCTTTCGTAGTGCGTTTATTTGGTGCATACCATTCGGCTTTTTTGACAGAGTTCAGTACATATATATATATAGGTAAAGAAGCATTCATTTCAGATTTTTATGTTGACCTGCAGAAAGATAGTATATCGCCGAACCGTTAATGCAACATTAATTTCTTGCTGATAATTCACATGCAGTTCATTGTTCGTGGATATGTGTTTGCCTTTCGTCATTTTCCTGAGGCAAAGCAATGTAAAAAAGAAACCTAGAACTGAGCTTATACTTATGTGCTTACAACTAACCAACATTCAAGGCAGAACTGATAAGTAATCTGGTGCTTCAATATTTACTGCCAGTGTTCAGTTCACAGAGTGACTTGGTTTTCTCTGTCTCCAAAAGCCTAAGTCTAACTAGCAACTTTAGCAGAAAAATGAGTATAATAAACCTTCCGTTCTGTGTGAATCGAGGAAGACACAAGACGGACGGAGACGGGAGCACAAACGGAAACTCAACGGGAATTGAGACAGAATAAAACGAAGGTTTCCTTTTATTTCCGTTTCGTTTTCTGCTTCTGTCGAACTTCCGCTGCGTATGTGTGAAGCAGAAAGGCGCTAGCGGAAACGAAGGAACGAACCAATCGCATTGCTCATTCCCAGGCCCACAAATATAGTTTTCTGTTAGAAAATCGCATGTGATCGAGGCTATGCTTTCGTAACGAGTCTTCCGTTTGTGCCTGTCGAGTTGATTCACACTTGAAGATAACTTAATTATGCTTTCGTTCTTACTTCCGTTTCTTTACGGATTTTTTCAAAAACTGGAGTATTTTAATTGAATAAGTGGCTTATATTATATCCTTCGTTGTGCTTAATTGTAGCCAAGTATTTATTTGGTAAAAAAATACATTCTAAATATCTTTGACAGAGCCGTTCACAAAATATTCCTTAAAATGAACGCTAATTTTTGTAATGAATCTTTAACTGGTACTATTATTTTAGTTTGGTGTTGTTAATCGGGGTTAATTCATTGAGAGTTCTATATTTATATTTATATATGTATACACGAAAGATTGATACAGTAAAACCAAATTAATCATTCATTTTGAACAAGAGTCGAGGGATTTAATGGGTGTTAAGGTAATATAAGTATCTTTGTTCCAGAACTTGACTATTTATTGTCTGAGGTAAATTGCAGTCGCCAGAAGTTTAAACAATTGTCATTGCGTTTGACAATGTAAAGTTATATATTTATGTGAAACAAAAATAAAAAGATTACTTTGTCAGAAAAGCAAACGTGTTTGACTTACTACTTAGACAGACAAGCAGACAGTAATTTGTTGTGGGATTCTCTGAATTCACTCGATATCAGGTTCATATCACACCAAGAACGAACATTCATACTTAGAAACACTGCAATAGAGTATTGATGGGTATTGAAACCGGGACACGCACTCCAGTCCTATACAATGTGAAGTGTACACTGTTACTACACCAACCACCCAATTGGCTACCGACCACTCGATTTTTACTGTATCCCAGTCCCTTTTCCCGAAAAACTATTAAAAGAAAGTAACCCTGACCCCAACCCCGAGAGACAGGGACTAAGTTCGTGTCCGCCATCATGAACGTGATGTGGAGTGAATTTAGAAATTCCCGAATGACTAAGTTTGTGTCCGCCATCATGAACGTGATGTGGAGTGAATTTGGAAATTCCCGAATGACTATTATTATGTTTTGTTTTATGTATAGGAAATGGTCTCGTCCCCGGAGCCCACGTTATTATTCGACCAGCGGCAAAAACGAAGGGTGCTAAAACTTTTCATTTCTCGCGAGTGGCCGTTGACGTATCGCGGTCAGTTTAAAAACATAACGAGAACGTGTGATATAAATACTTATGCACTAAGTTTTTATCGTTTGATGTGAATTTGTTGTGAGTTGTTTTGGTCCAACTATAATTAGTCAGCGGCAGAAATTAAAAAAGAAAACACACGCTGTAATCGACATGTGGGAATAACGACTGCGCATGTGTGCGAAGTAGCAAGCTGAGACAAACGCTGGCCAAATTTCCAAGATGGCGTCTCAAAATCCAATTTTTACAGTAAAAGTATGAAGTGTTCAACTTTGTTCGGCCAAAAAATTACGCGATTGACCTTTCACAGTGGACGAAGAAAAGCAAGACAAGAAAACCTGGCATGTTAAAACCCTTGAGTTTTGTATATTTTTCTTGCTTTTTGCAAGTTTGTGAGCTTGGTTGGCGTTTTCCGACATGTCGCTGTAATCCTGATCACGAAATCCTCTTCCAAACACTCGGCAAATATCAACTTCAAAGGCATTCTCGTTTTTCATTACATCGTGATTGTGATAGCTTTATAATTGAGTTACTCTAATGTGGTGATCAAACGCGAAAGAAACAAGACGGGAAATTTAAAAAGAGGTTCTTTTAACGTTTTTCCTTGCATTTTCTTGTACGTGGATTGAGAGTTTGACAGAATGACTGATTGATTTCTTGCGTCGGTGATGGAAAGTTTTCACTATATTTTTTGACCAAAGCATCGTGCCCCACCCCTGAGGATCAAATCCCCACCCATTATCCGGTTGCTCCCCTGGCGTTTGCCTTGATAGATGCATAAAAAAACTAGTTAGTTTTCAGAGAACTACCTAACTGTAAGTTTCATAGCCCAAGGCCAGTACAAAGAACTATGAAAAAGCCCAGTATCAGTACGGTTTACCTTTTCAAGGATACCCCTCTTTAGTTATACGAGCCCCTGAGAGGCCGGAGAAATTATTAGACCCCGCAAGAGTTTCAGAACGGTTAGGAGTTAGAGTATGCCACCCGGTATGCAAGCAGACAACATTTACTAAATAAAAACAATTGCTTAATGATTGCACTCTCTTTCCATGAGCTAAGTGTCTAGTCGGTCGAGCCACAGTAAACTTGCATGAGTAAATTGAGTAAAAAACCTGTGACCTGTTACTTTGAGGAAAGGGTGAGGAAAGGGACTCTCAGATGTCAACAACTTCCTATATTTGTCTCATTTTGTTGAATCGCACATTTTTTGGGAGTTCTCGATCGTGAGCCCACCATTTTGAGTTGATGACTTCTGCGTGTGTAGATCTACGATTGCGAAACGCATAAAGCAAAGGCTTCATACACAACACGTTGCATTAGTTAATTACTTGGCCTCTTGACTTTCAGTACTCTTATAACTTGCATCAATCCAAGATAGCGGTCCCGGCACGGTTCAAAATAGCCGAAAGCAAAAACAATATTGGGAAAGGAGCTCGGTTTCCATAATCTGAGATTTTAACACCTTGCTTCAAGCCACACTGTTGTGTCAGGCAATCTGAGTACAGATAGGGTCTGCTCATACTTTGGAAAATCTTATAGGTCCGTCACGTACACCTGATAGGAGTTACTACGAGTTTCAATTTATATGATTTTAATTAATTAGATAAATTGCAATTTCGATATTTAGAATGGTACGGTTTACATATACAATTAGCAGTGAGAAATTTTAATTAAACGTGAAGTAAAATCAAATAATAAAATTAACATTTATATATTCTCATGAGAATCTTCAGACTGTTAGACCATAGCTTGGTGATTGTAAAATAATCCTTTTCAAAACAACTTTATACGTCTGCGTACTAAATCGAGAGAAAAAGGTGTTCAAACATTTGGTACTTGTCGCAGTGTTAATATTACTTGGAGTCATCTTCGGGCTCTGACAACTCTGGTATCTTAACGTAATGGACGTTAACACCTTCGTTATCGCTTTCTGAGAAGCTAGTGTCAGTCGAGTAACCTGATTGGCTACCAGAAGATGAGCCGGATAGAGGCCTACCCTTTCTGGTCCGCGCTCGTTCCAGGTCCCTCCAGTATTCTTTAGGTAGAATTTCAGATCCTGCAATCAACGGTTCAACGCCAACAAGTTCTCGTACTTCCTGCTTTGCATTGGTCACGTCTTCATCGGCTGAACTGTCATCTTCTGATTCGTTAAAAACACGAGCTATTGGGTTCAGTTTTAATTGTTTCGACCCCTCAATGCCTTTTATATTGTTCTCCTTATAATCGATGGTCAAAGAAGCAATCTTCCCATCGTTATTTTTAGTTTCAGATTGGAAATGCTGCTCGTGGTCAGAATGAAATGTCTTATCTTCTGCAGTTTTGCTTTGTTGTGGATAACACAGTTGTGGTTTAGCAGCTTGGGATTCTTCGGCGATTGCGTTCACAGCACTTGGATCTGTTTCAAAAAGCATTTCGGGAGAGACGAGCACAGACCGTGATTCACACTTATCGTTTACTACCAACGTTGCTTGCATATCTGGCAGTTGAGGTAGGGGTTCAAACACTGGCTGTTTGTTTGGTTGGAAATCTACTTTTGTTGGTGTTATGATAACGCCGGTTTCTAATGTTGTTAATCTTTCCTTGTAATGTAGGAGTTGCGCATCTCCTGCATTTGTGGTATCTTCATCTTTTGGCGCACTTGTTTCAATAGAAGATTCCATTACAGAATGTAGTGACACAGAACTATTTCCTGTTTCTTGAACCGTTGATAGATTTTCTTGGGGTTGCTTCAAGACTTCTTCCTGATTTTCATGTCTCGTGCTTTTAGTATGAGATGATTCCTGCCGTATCAATAACTTCAGATCTCTATTTATTTGTTCCCACGTTAGAGACCCTTCCTTTTCAGAGCTCATTGTTGTAACCGGCATATTCTCCATGATTTCAACAACAACAAATGAATCAGTTATGGAATCCACTTCCTGCAGAGCAACCGCGGATGTCGTCTGAACTATGTCAGTGTTTGTTTCCAGTGGAACAGTTGTAACTTTATAACCACTTTGCTGCTTCAATAGACGTTCTTGAGGGTCTGATCTTAAAACAAAATCTTTCCTCCAGACTTCATCCGTTAGTGTGGAACTCGGTATTTGCTCAATATCTTCAGACGAGAGAGAAGTTAATTTGATTTCGGTAGGAAGAACAGAAACAGCTGCTGGCAAAGCACTACTGCAAAGGTCATCTGCTGCTTCCCTTAAAGGACACTGCTGAGATTGCGAGGTGTCGTTTTCAAAATCGACGGTCTGTATATCTTTCATCTTTGGCATTCCAAACACGTCGAGCGAAGGAACTTTCTCTTGATGTATTAGAAAATAACGATCTGTACTTTCTGGAGCTGTTGAGACGGCTGCGTCCGTGCTGTTGCTTGGAGCAACTGATGAATCCACATCTTTCCTTTTTTGAACATCTGGAACCTTGACACTTGTTAGTTCTTGCTGGGCTCTGGATGCTTCGAAGATGGGTGATTGTGGGGTTGACAAACCTATTAATTGTTCTGTCGTAGTCTCGTCATGTTCCCTGTTTCCAACAACAGGTGAAAAGAACGACGCCGACTGACTTTCTTGTCTTTCGGATGAAGCAAGGCCGCTTTCATTAGTCTTCGGGGAGGATTTGGTAAAACCAAGATAATCTACAACGTCTCTCGTTTTCTCTATTTCATTTCCGGAAGTACCAACTCCAAAATGAAGGAGCGTGGGAGGAATTGACAAAGGGCTTCCGATCCCCTCAGGAAGACCAAAGATGAAATCACCTTCACTGTGGTTTCGTGAAAGGCTGCTGGAGCTAAGTATTTGATCGATGATGGCTGGAACAGGAGAATCATAGGACACAGAAGACGTGTAGCTTCTCCTTTTACTGCTGGAAGGAGGTGGAGGAATTCGCACTTGGAGAATCTCCTCGTCCGCTTCCGAAACAGTTTGGTTATTGGTAGTAGCGCCATCTATGCTCGTTAATAGCGCTGTCATCTCAGCCTCTTCCAGACTTCGTCTGTGAGCTGCCACTGCTTCTAGCCTTTCGCTCAAAGCCGATACTTGTGCAGAATCTGTAAACATGCAGTGATCAAAGAGCATGCTACTGCCTACTGAGATATCTTGTCGGCTTCTTAAAGATTCCTGGATGCTCAGAAGGGACTCGGGAATACTGTGGCTTGTCGATGTAAGGTGGCTGAGATCCAGATGCTCCACGTCGAGCATGATATCTGGCTCCCCCAAATCCACTAGGGGGGCCATGATATTACGAGGAGTGTCGGGAGGGGCAGGGGGAACTGGACCTAGTTCTAGTTGTATGTCGTCATCAGCCTGGTTTCCAATTTGTACACTGTTAACTTGTATTAGAGGCTCGTTGGTATTGTGTTGCAGCTCTTGAGTGTATGGTTGAGGCTGTTTAGCGAAAGCGTTTTCTAATTCGTCTCCAACTTTAGATACATGTTCTGGCGTTTCAATATTGACGTTGCTACTAACAATGCTTAGACGCTCAGGGGAAGCTAATATTGCGTTTGCTTGTTGTGTGTTTGAGGTAACAAGGTTCAGTTGAGTGGCAGAATCAGATTCGACTTGTGGATTAGTGGTTTCTTTTTCTTTTCTGGTGAGGTTCTCTAACGCAGCTCGAAACAGTTCCTCGTTATCAGTCCTCGTCTCCCCAACTCCTAAGGTTTGAAGCTTAGTTGTGCTTGACAGAGAATTCACACCCATTAAATTATGCGTCTCACTATTCATGCTTGCGCTATCCGATGGTGGAATTACATAAATGTCAGGAACAATGAGAGAAATAGTCGCATCGGAGCATTGTGTAGACACGCTGTAGCTAGTACGACTCAGTGGATCACACAGCATCCGGGACACGGGGAAGATGGTACTTAATGAGATACTCTCGGCATCGATCTGTGCAAGCTCCATAGCCGCGCGTTCACGTGTTAAGCTTATGGTGTCAGCAAGGCACATTCCACTGAGTGCATCCGCGCTGACTGTGTCCGCCACGTGGATATTCATTGCGTTGTCTTCCACTAGAGAATGGGTTGCGATTTCTCTGTTTGGCCATAGCTCAGTTCGACCCATTATTGATGGATTAAGGCGCTGAACGACATACATCAGAGAAATACCCACTGCTATAAGCGAGCTGGAAGCGTAGAACGCCAGAGAGTAAGAACCCGTGTGATCGTAAAGGGCAGCTGTGTAATTTCAAATATATTTATTAATAGATTATACATTTATACTATTGTATATTGGGAGGGGTGAGAGATAATGGTGGAAGTCAGGACTGATTTTCTTAATGATATCTGATCGTAAAAGTAATAACGGCAGGTTTTAGAGAACGACAGAGCTGTATGGACCATTATACATATGTATAGGTTTTGTTGATTTCGAGAAGGCCTTCGGTAATGTTGACTCAGCAAGGAGAACTTATGGAAACTGCTTCGACATTATGGGGTGCCGGTAAATATTGTAACTTTTGTCAAGAATTCTATGACGGTTTCACAAAACATATTGTTTATAAAAATTGGACGGCATAAAGGGAATACCTATGTGCTATAAAAGATAACGCAAAGTTTTCTGTCCCCATCCCCCCCCTCCCCCCCAAAAGTTAAATGGTCGG
>JAOEHT020037148.1:0-14247 GCA_025448195.2 Parazoanthus atlanticus | reverse complement strand
TTCTTAGGGAAAAGCTAGCCGAGGATGTTATCGTGGAAATCTAAATCTGTCTATACAATACAATCAAGGTTTTGTTTCTGTTATGACCGCTGCTCGTTCGGTTGAAAATTCTTAGTCCTCAATGGCAGATACATTTTTCTAGTTTAAATGATGAGATAAATATTCCTTACAAGCGAAGTAAATTTGCTGATTGCAGTCCATCCGTATTTATTCTGTAAAGCAAGCTCTATTTTTACTTCCTATTTACGACTGCAGTCGATCGAGATAAGGATAATTTTACATCGCAAAACTCACTTAACTGTCTGATTCCTCAATTGACATATTCCTTGCTTTCTATAGTCTCAATCCGCATCCTTGAATGAACTGTTTTCCTCAATTGATTTTCTCCTTGCTTTCTCGTCATTCTTCCTATCACTGTCTGATTTTAAAATTAACTTTTCACTGCTTCCAATACTGCGGGTAATAAAATAGAAATACTTGATCACCTTTCCTTTATCTCCATCTTATTCTTATAAAGTTTCTGTTGCGCTGAAAATGAGTTATAATCCTAGAAATATAAATTCTAATGAGTGCCCTGTTGTCTTCAAAACAAATCTTTCAATTGCGTCTATTCTTTCTCTTCTTGAAGTAAGCGCGAATTTGGCAAGTAAGCTTTTTTCGACTTTCTTTTGTCTCCGAATCTAGGGCTCCAACAGAAGTTTGAAAAGAATAAACGTGTGTTGTGTTTTCTTGTTAATGATTATCAAAGATGTACAAGACATTCCTGCTGTTATTCCAAACACTACACCTTCAAGTTGACGAACGCTGCTTTTGTTTTTAGAATGTTTTATAATTTACTCTGCGCAAGTGTAAACCTGTGAATTCGTCAAATGCTGTTTTTATTGCCTTAATGCAGTTGTTTAAAATGAAAGTTAGCGAGTCAACTGAAACAGTGAATTGCTGGCAGTAAAAACTGAAAACTAAGTGTGGCAGGACGAATACACAAGAATAACAAATGACGTGTGTGGCCAATTTGATATTCACTTCAGAATAATGCCGCACGCGTCCTCAAAGAAATAAATATATCGTTCAAAGAATATCTCTGTTGCCTTTGTCTTTCATCCAAAATAGTCTTCTTTCTTTGTCCTCTCTTGTATTTAACTTGTATTTGGGTTTTTCTTGGTATGAACCTTAAAAACAACAAGTTGCTATGAAGTTTTGAATGTCTATCCCATTGAGTTAACTGTTTCACTGTTTGTTTTTGGTTTAAGATCATTTTACACCGCTTTTGTGGGTGAAGTTTGCTCAAATGATCTAAATTATATTTGCTAAGGCCCGTTACAAAAACAAATTTAAGTCGCAGTTTTCTCATTGCAAATATGTTTTTGGCCTTTTAGCGGAGGATATTGATGGACGATTGAAGCTAGTGAAAGTTCAAATAAATTCATGCGTGTGAAAAGGATGATATACGGTACTTCCAGGTCATTAGCTTACACGGATCTTAATGAATTGAGCAAAGAAAGCTGAAATTTTTAAAACTTATATTTAAACCCTTCCCATTAAGCTGCTCGATGTTTTAACGCAAAGAAAATCAAAGACATTCAAATAAACTTTATTACGAACTCTTTAAAATTATCCCCTTGTTTGGGGTTCGAATTTGTTCGTAGCGAGTTCATTATCAGCGGGATATGAGTGCGTTTTCGCTTTCCTTAATTGAAAATGTTTTACACCTAACCCTGAGTGAGTATATTTTCTCCGCCAAATTAATTGACTGTGTTCTTCTTAGTAAATAACATAATTAAACTCTGTCTTTGTAGTTTGATTAGAAATGTAAACATAGCGAGGAAACCCCCATACAATGGAGAGAACTAATCCCAAGGCAAATTTTTTTCACCCCCGATTTCATCACCATTGCTACTGACACATTGTTGACAATAAATCTAGTGTTTAGCTGAGTTTATATTGTTATTCAGTGATCTTCTTCTTGTTCCGTCGGAAATGCGACGAACAATAACCAAAACTAAAACCCAGACGCCTTCGTTTTTACATGAAAAAGAGAACTCAGAGTCTTTTTGATGGCAAACAGTGAAAAGTACGCGTAATTTAGTTCCAAGGCTGAACAATAGCAGTTGCAATTACCACAATAAAGTTGCATCTTCTTCGTTCTAAAATATTTATCTTCGCTGCAAATCGATCTTAACCAAAGATTTTAATGGCTGCGCAAATATTACGGGCTGAGAGAAGATTATATCTAATTGCCCCTTCTCTATGTTTAATGCACTTTATATCCAACTCCTAGCAACCCAAGACCAAACTTTTAGCGGGGTTGCTTCCATGAAAGTGTTTTTTGTCGGAGTGCTCACGGACTGCGCCAAACAAAGCCAACAATTCCCTGGGGTTTGTTACTGAAAAAGATTTCTCACTAAATTTATTGTGTTTTCAGTGCACCCAAATTGACCCCGGCAAGCGAGTCCAAAAAAGATTATTTGCAAATGTGACACAATATACTCTTTCATTATGCAAATCGCTCAGCCGAGTCCATTAAATAGAGAAAAAGTTGAAAAGTTTGTAAATCTCTTTAAAAAATCTCGAACAAAGAACAAGAGAAAAAAAGTATGGTGAACCCTTAATGAAACACGTGCAAAGAATACAATGGCGAATGCCGCAGATGGAAGCAAAACCATTGAGCGGAAAACATCATTAGAATGAAATGGACCGCTCGCGCACCTGCGATCAAACCGCAGGTGTCGTACACTCGCCCACAAACAATACTATCATTTGAATATTGTTTAAATGAAAAAGCAAATAGATCAGAAAACTACCAAATCACTTCGCCTTCATTGGATTTTAATCCAGTTCCAGTTTTACGTTCTTCAAATTCGGCCATTTTTTATCAGCTCGAATTTTTTTTTTAATTTCGACTGTCAAGTATTATTCCCAAAGGCACAGGAGCATGAACATTTTGCACAATGGCCGCGTCAAAATTTACTGCAATTTTATTGGCTGAGAACTGGTATATGAATAATTCATCCTCCAATAATTAACACCTATTGTTTACCTCGGGTATTATTATTGAAATGAAATATTAGTATTGTCCCATTATATCATTATATCCATCAACCATAATCACGCCTTTTAGGTGCGCATAGTACATACTGGTTCGCTCATAATAGATCGAGGTTGCTCCTTTGAACACAGTCAGGACCGGCAAGCACCGTGTAAAGACCACTAGATCAGCACCAAGCTTGAAGTTTGCTTCAAGCTTCACGAAGGAGATAAAACTGGAACATTTAAGAAATATGGGGAAACAAGACGATGGACATATTAAAAGGCCAATGAATGCCTTCATGGTGTGGAGTCGCGGGAAGAGAAAACAGATCGCAGCTCTCAATCCAAGAATGCATAATTCTGAGATTAGTAAAAGACTTGGAGCCGAGTGGAAGATGCTATCACCAGAGGAGAAAGAGCCGTTTATTGCCGAAGCAAAGCGACTTCAAGCCGTTCATATCCAAGAACACCCAGACTACAAGTATAAACCGAAGCGACGGAAGCCAAAATCTTTACCCAAGAAAGAACTCACAAACCCCATGTTCAACCCTTACAGCTCTCCAATGATGGCGGTTGATAAATTCTCAACGAATCAATTGCCCCAAACAATGGGTCATTCACCAGCTTTGTCCGCTGATCCAATGTATTCCAAAATAAATGGTGCGCCGGCCTTTCACCACTCAGTTACTCCCGGCTATCCTGTGATTTATCCTAATGTGTCGACTGTTGGCACACACGCCGGCTCGCCTTCGCGTCAAATCTTCGCTGGCTCGCTCGATGGTACACACTCGTTCCGCGGAGGAGAAATTATGAACGGACGCCCGATCTACAGCTCACAGGCCTTCCAGCACGTACAGAGCCCACTACCAAGTCAAATTCAGCCTAGAATATCTACCGTGGAGGAAAGTAGAGCCGGTTCAGGGAACTCAGTGAGTGCCTCGCCGAGTCCAACAATTTCTAGCGCCGAACCGCCTCGTGCTGGCAGCGCTGGTTACGCGGTAACGTCTGCGGAGTTTGGCAACCAGCGAGTGTGGCAGCCCCAGCAAGATCTCTCTCATTCCAGACCTGTGGCCTATGTTCCGGTATTGCTATAAATCAATGACAGACTTTGTTATTTAATAAGTTTGTAGTAGTTTGGGACTTCAATGTCACTAAACATGCTTGTCAAGCACAATCCACATGTCATAGATTTCATATCAATTTTATTTAGTTCAATTTGCTTTACTGAGTAGCAAATGAAATTCATTCAAAACATTACTAACAATTTGCCTTTTCCGTTTAGAGTTTGTTTTAGTTGTTGAAGTTATCCAACGAAATTATTAAGTAGAAAGTGTATTGTATTTAAGTGCTAATATCGAATTGCCCGAACTGGTATATTCACTGTTTGGACTGTCCTTGGGCAACAAATTTCCGTTTGCACAATGTGCGCGGGTTTGTGATAAATGTCGTTTAATGAGCTTCAATTTCTTTGGTACTCCAAGTTACGACATTGTGGCAGAGACCACATAGTAAGTCGCTTAACACCCGTTCTGCCGTTAGATAAACTAACAAACTTTCTGTCATCTCTTCGTGCAATAATCAAACCGAAACTTATTTCCTTTCAGCACTGCATGGCGGGATCAAACCGAAAATTTCCTATCTGTGAGTTTTAATATATGCAGATTCTACAACATACGTGCGTTGAGAAGCAAACAACATTTTGATTAATTTACTTTCATATAACTAAAAACCGGCCTTCCCCAATTTTCATCGCGATCATTTTTTTTTATCGGAGTTGTTTTGTAAATGGCCTTTAGTCTGGTGGAAAGAACAATGCTATAATCGCGGGCCACAAACGAAACTTCTGTTTGGACATTGTTATGCAAAGATTGTAATTCACTTAATGCGATAAAACAAGAGGCCACGTCAAGATTCGGAACAAAGCAATTTCTAAATATCTCGGTGGACCAAGCAGAGAGCTCTATCAAACATATACCAATGTTTACATAGAGTTCACTCTCTTTCAAGATTTCATTTACCCGGCTTTCAATGTGAAACATGATAGAGTTCTGCTAAAATATTTATTTTCTCTTTTTGCATATTTATTAACGGGCTTTGATCAAAGATCTGTACTTGCCCCTTGAGAAAAGTTGTCGACATCAATCACTATGGCACTTGTTAGTTATAAAAGCGTTGAAAATAAACTCCAGCAGGGTTTTTGAGTCCAGCGCCGATTACAAGTGGTTACTTTTGTAGTCCGATTGTATCGAAAGAAAGCGATGTAGTGGTTACGACTGGCAGAAAATATGTTTATATCAAATAACCCACATGTACTTAGCATGTTACAGTTGTGTTTAGCATAATTTTGTTTTGATGTGGCAAGATTTACTGTCTTAGTTTCGAATGAGGATTGCGAAATTATATTCTATTTCCTTGTTTTTTGCATACGATGCCGAGTTTTCAATTTCGATTCGAATTTCCTGGGCACATGGACTCAACACGTGTTCGACATTTCCCGGTCCTTAAACTGAAAAGAGTAATGAAAATTAATTTGTCAAATTCTTGCTATGAGTTCATAAAGATGCACTGTGCTGACCTTTGGAAACCTATTCGACTTCTAATCAGGCTATAGATATATCTGTCGCGCATCCAAAGCAAAGAAAGAAAGAATGTAAATTTTGATAGACAAAAATACTAACCGAAATACTAACACAGATGACAAGCCTCATTGAAAATGGCGATTATTTTATAAGACCGCGGAGAACAATAGAGTTAAAAGTTTTTAATGGTAACTAGCACTCAAAATGGACGCTAAAATAGCAAATCTTTTAATTTACCGACTGCCGATAAGACAGTAATTTCTCTTCAGTAAACCAGTTGATTTCGCCTTGAGCGAGTTAGGTCTGACAGTAAATAAGTTGATGTCATGTGTTTGGCTTTCATTTTCTACACGTGGGAACTAATGCATTTCAACTTGGCCTAACTAACGCCCACCCACAAAGTCATTTTGTATGTGAAATGAAAAGAGAGCGAAATTTCTTTTTGACAAGATGTCAAGTTTTATATACAAACTAAACTGGAACGCCATTTGAAACAGATTAGCTCATGTGCAGTATCGTTCGTTGAGATTGTTTAATAATGATTCTTAGAAACAACAACATCGACATATCAATGCTGTTGAAAGAATTTCGCGACAAGTTTTGTGTTTCGAAACTACATTCGAAGTCTTTTTTTTCGCTATTATGAAGTCAGTGCTTGGCAACGAATTCACAATTCCCCTCTCGTCATTTGTGAAGTCTGAAAGTTTTTATGGCAAAGAAATATATTCGTTGCTATATGACAATGTTTTGTACTGCATGGAATTTCTACTCGAACACCTTAGTAAAAGATCTCTGTAAATACGCCTTTTACGAATCGAATAAATTTTGATGACGGGCGATCGCCTACAATCAACACTTGTCCTGCTGACACTCCAAGTCTTTCAGAATTAGTAACATTTTGGTGTTTCGTTTCTTCATTTAATTTTAAAAAAAAGTAACACCAAACACTTCGACTCCCCTCATGTCAATGAATGGAAGATAAATTTGAGTTTTCAGCAGTTATTTAAAAAGTTGGAACAATTTGAGAGAAATTTATTCCAATTGAAACTGTTTTCTACTATGTAAAATGAAAGTTCTGTTCTTTAGCTTTTTGTCTCGAAACTGATTCAAAACTATATGGAATTCTTTGTTTAGTTTTGGCAGGACAACGGTTGACGCGTGTACATACGAGAAAACTGAAGAGGACTGAACACCGTGTTTATTGTATGTATAAAGATTCTATATTAAAAGTGTGATGTTTAAACGAGTTTGCTCTTTGTTCTAGATACATAACCTGAAGTTGGGACTCGACAGGAGAATAAAACTAGAGCCTAGAGAGATGTTAGCCTAAGTTGTGACTGAGAACCTACCGAAGGGGGATGGAACAGTTCTTGACAACACTTCGACATCTGATTTACTGGCCTTTCCAGTGCCCTCCTCCGTTCTCCGTTTCACCCAAACTGGATTATTCAGTTGTCCCGCTCTTCATAATGCCTTGGTGGCGTAAGGAACTCGTCTGTACTCGCAGAATACTCTTCTCTATCGGGCATAAAGTTTAAACTCTTCACTTAACGAAAACCTTTTCTTTAAAAGGTAGAACAAATTTTGTGAAACCTTAGTATAAAATAGAAAAGTTGGCAATTGAGTTAATGTTTGATTTATTTGACTACCTAAGTTTTGGTCAAGAATTGACACATAACTGTTTAACATGACAACAACTTCGCTATACTTTTGTTTACTTCGCTCTGTTTTTAGCGTTGTTGTTTTTTGTTGTTGTAAATTGATAGCTTAATATTAACTAAAACCCTTTCTTTTAAAGGATCAAACAAATTTTGTGAAACCTTAGTATAAAATAGAAAAGTTGGCAATCGAGCCAATAATTGATTTATTTGACTACCAAAGTTTTGGTCAAGACTGTTTAATGTGACAACAACTTTGTTTTATTTTTGTTTACTTCGCTCTATTTTTGGCATTGCAGTTTTTTGTTGTAAAATGATATCCTAATTCGGTCTTTTGAACCGTCTACCTGTCTTGTGTAAATTGGTTTGCTTTTGTCTTTTCCTAACAAAACTAAACAAACCCTGATTGAAGAAAGCATATCGTATATTTTTCCCTTTTTTCTTTAGTGAACTGATATAAACTACCAACTAAATCGATTTAACCCCTAACAAGTTAAAACAGATTGCAAATTACACTATGCTCTTTCCTTGGCGAAAGTGAATAATTTGCTTATTTATTTAGGTATTTTATATACTTTAATCTTTATTTATTATAATATTTATTCATTACCTCGCATTTTGCTCGAACTTTGACTTTTGTATCAGAAGATGTGAAATCGCACGAATCGTATATTCTGTTGCTAACACTGATATTCAAGTTGACTTTTCGCCACTATAGTTAAACTGACTTTCCAGAATATACGAAAGCCGGCTCAACCAGCTATACAAAGGATGGTCTTAGCCCAGCTAATTTAAAAAGTTTTTGCATAGATTTGGTCTTTGACCATGTTGACCAATTTACTTGTACAGTTTATTTTCTTGGACAATCCCAGACCTAAATGTTAGAATGGATGGCGCGTAAAAAGGAACTACTAAATTATTGATTACTCGTCAGCGACAATAATCAGGACATTAATGTTTGTTCCTATCTCTTGTAGTATATAATGGTATTTGCTTAGATGTATGAATTAGATTCATAAACCTTCTTGCTTTTGGTATAAATCCGATAAAAGATAATCTCATTAAATTGACTTTGCATTTTGGACAGATTGCTAGATTCATCGCTGTAAGATAGTCTTATTTACGTCAATTAAAACATTCAAAATGTAAATAATTTATTGTCTACAGCTCGATTGTAACAGACACCACCTCCTATTCTTTACTATCTTCTTTCTCTTGTTATTCTTCTGAACGCGCCACTATGACAAGCCTTGCGCCCAAGAGAGGAATTCGTAACTTCGCGGTATCACAGTAACGAACGGGAGGAGGGCACATTAATTTGGAAGTGACATGTTTTTCATAATTAATTTTTCATTTTTTGCTACCTAAACGTTTTGACCCTGTGTTTTGAACTTTCCTTATCCATGGCTAAATTCGAATCACCTTGCGAAAGTTTCCAATATTTGCCCTTTGCGCAATATCTTCACCAGTTTTGGAATCGTGCGCACAGCACATGTTGGTAAAGGAATAAGACTACAAGATGTTTATAAAATTTGGGTTCTGGCTGCATTTTTTTGGTTCGTAGGTCGGTTAATGGAAACTGCCTAGCAGCCAGCGGTAGTTGGAATTTAGTTTCGTTTACCCCACGGCAATGTTAGTGTGATTTATTTTTCCTTTTTGATTTACTTCGCAAGATGCTATGTCGTTTTTCGATTGAACAGACAACTGAAAACCCCGTCAGGACGATAAGTAAAGCACTACTCGGAGCTTTACCGTCGTACGTGTTCCTAAAATATGTGCAATTATACGAATGGTTTGGTTGAACGTTGATATCTGGGCAACGACGAGCAAAACATATGTTTTGATAATCAAACGAAAACGTTTTTAGCACCTTAAACTCCTCGCGTTGCAACAACAATAAGCAATGAAAATTTTGTATTTTAAGAGAATAAAAGAGGGGTGTTCCTTTGTCGGCATATTTTAGTATTTTTAATTGGATAAGCACCTAAACCATCAAAGTAGAGCTACAGGTACAAAGAACAACTTTATTGGACATGGAGGCTCAAATTGCTAAAAACAAGAACAAATTAAATTAAGAGCAACCTCGGGCTGAGGTTTTGAAACAGAGTCGATCTGTATGTTTCAAACTAGAGTATACTGACATTGTCGAGTAGATATGCGCTATAACACATTATTTCCCCTCCAAACTGGAGTCTATGGAGCAGCTTAAGCCATAAATGCTAATTACATACACAGGTTGTTAGAAGGCTCGCTTTTTCGGTTGTAATTTTAATGTTATTGGGTTTTGGATCCGTTTGTGAGATTATGTCGTTTTATTTGCTGTACGAATAAGAACAACTTTAAGAACAATCGAGGCTGGAGTTGCCCCAAATTTGAGAACAATGAGCCTCGGTAAAAATATCTGCCTATAAAAATGTAGACGAAGCTTGTAGCAACAAACATGATGGGGGGATTTTCACAGTCGGAAAAAGCCACCGCAGTTAACGGTACACCAGTATTTGCAAACTATCGATTTTGAATTCATCAGTTTTTGTATAAAACAGTTTTCCATTTTAGCCATGTTTCTCACCCGGAGTGCCTGTTTACGAGATACGGAAAAGCACACTTGTTTGCGCAGGTAAATGTTTGGTCAGACATTTTGTCAATTTTAGCCTCCCACAGACACTTCATATGTCTTGCTTCTCAGCGCGAGACCTCCCTCGGAAAAAAACAGAATATATTGATATGACTTAACGTGTACGGCGACCAGTTCTGACCTTCATCCACTCATCTTACGAAGTGAGATCTCGTTTATTGAAGGATCTAGTTTTCGGTTAACTCGCGAAAATATTTGTTGGTTTCGTGAACGTTCAACGCTCAAGCCGCTCTTTCGTCTCAAGGGGGGCTTAGACGTGTGGGGTTTGCTTGGATTTTGCTTGAAAACAAACCGCCTGCCGAAGGTCACGAAAAGTATTTGGATGTGAAATTTAATAAGAGGTATTTGCACTAAAGACTCGATAGTTAAGAAGCCTTTGAGCACCGGGGGTCGGATTTTGGGGAAAAAAATCGTGTGCTTTTCCCGATTTCCGTGAAGGAAGCCTCGTAACAAATAGACTGCATACGTAAATACGAGAGCCTCACTGCCTGGGTGCAATGTGCTCCAGCGGGGCTGTTTTTCCAGAGCTCGCCTTTCACACAGTGGGAACAAGAACAAATGGAAATGTGTCAGAGGAGAAAACAAAGTTTGTCCCAGCGGTTTCTGGCACGAGGATGTTGGACCTGCTGCGTTGAAAGGCTTTTTTGCGATGGTCCAAGGACTGCTGTGACTTTAATGGCTAGTGCTTTCTTTCCATTATTCCAAAGCAAAAGCTAAAATTGGTGGATTGTAAAAAACAGTTATCTCTTAATACATGTTTTTTAAAGTAACTTATCGATTGTGATTCTAGCTGCAACGATAATTTAGAATTATATTTTATAATTATGATTACTAAAGGCGCCATGTTGCATGCCCCCTTCCCCCTCCCCCCCTCAACTTTTGTTCATGTTTTTTGCATAGTTTATAACCCTTCTTACTATAGCTGCAATCGTAAATGGCATTGAATGTTTTTTCCAAGGATTGTAGTCGGCTTTATAGCTTAGCCCGTGAAGATTAGGATGACCAAGTACATATACTAAGTGTCGTATTAACCGACCAATGTATTCAGTCACGGAGAAAATCGTGCATACAGTTTTGGATACCTGTCTGCCATATTAAGATGGTGCGTCATCAACCTTTTAACTCTGGGAGAAGAAATAGCATAATTTGGCAACCAGCAAAAGTCATTCCATCGAGTCTGTTTTCACATTATAATTTAACGCATTTTTAAAGAGACTGAAACAACAGAATTCCAGTGACACTATATAATACTGGAACTGACGACTATGGCTGTATGCGCTACTCGACACTTTATCCTATAGTTTTTTTGAATGTTTTGAAGGGAAATGGGCTTGTTTGAGGCTCAAGCTTAAAGTGAATATTTAGATTTGAGGTAACGCTGAAAATCCGCTCCAATGGTGTGATTTCTTATTCAAAAATACGTTTATTGACGAAAAACATTGCTCCCTCATTCATGAAGTGCAGTTAAGCGCCAAAGCCCCCTCTCTCTCTCTATGCGGCGCCTCTTTCCCTTCCTAAACAGTCGATGCCATCTGTAAGAATCGATGCCACTTTGTCACAAATTGATGAGTGGTAGCGAATTGAGTTGTTGGCATAGTGGTAGTGCATAGGACTGCATTGTTAAATACTTTTATCTTCGTTCTATTTAGCTTCTTTTTTCCATATTTTTTCTATTTAGTTTCTTATTTTAGGGTTTTGGTTAGGGTTAGTATTAGTTGTATTTCCGCGATCACGACTTCGTCTTCTTCGTGAGACATCGACCGTTACGTTACAAATGGCATCGACCGTTACAAATAGCATCGACTGTTACAAATGGCATCGACCGTTATAAATGGCATCGACTGTTACTAATGACATTGACTGTTACTAATGACATCGACCATTACAAATGGCATTGACCGTTACAAATGGCATCGACCATTATAAATGGCATCGACTGTTACTAATGACATTGACTGTTACTGATGACATCGACTGTTACAAATGGCATCGACCGTTACAAATGGCATCAACCGTTACTAATGACATCAACTGTTACTAATGACATCGACTGTTACAAATGGCATCGACCGTTACAAATGGCATCGACTGTTACAAATGGCATCGACCATTACAAATGGCATCGACTGTTACAATTGGCATCGACTGTTACAATTGGCATCGACTGTTACTAATAACATCGACTGTTTCTAATGACATCGACCGTTTCCGAAAGGGAAAATTACTTGTGCAACAAAGCTCTAGCCAAGTCGGTCATTTGTTATTCCGCAGCGATCGATGCCCCGTTCTTCCCCTTTACCGCACAAACGCGGAGTAGAAGGGTGAATACAAAGCATCCCGTTTTTCTCCTCGCGCGCACGCGCACACACACCGACAGACGCACGCACCAACGGAGCTCCCCATCCGGGTCTCGTCCACCGAAGACTTAAAGGGGCAGTTTAACGGCTGCTCCATACCAAAACTGGCGCTTTCCAAGATAAGTACCTTTCATTTTTAATCGAAGTAAGTTGATCAAGACGATTTAATTAGGCAAAGAAATCCTTTTAACGATCAGAATGTCAAAGATCGATGCATTTTACTGGTATATTGTGTCAGTTAATACCTCACTAAGGTCCAACAGTACATTTGCTTCAGCAGTCGTAACTGTAATCCTTTCCAATCGTTCTCGATATTTGGTCATCCCTACCACATTTGCATCTTTTAAGGTAGAACCATGTTTGAACTATTTGTAGCAGAAGTTAATATTGTGTTTGAAATTTTGTAGAATATTTTTGTTCAAAATCCCCACCGTGGGGGACAATTTTGTCTAACTTTGACTAGTTACACTACAAATATTGGTCAAATACCCGACCCTCGGGCTGGCAGAGGTCAAATACCCTACCCTCGGGCTGGCTGGAGTGAGCAAATGCCCCATCTGCGTCTGCCGGCCGTCACGGCTAGATATAGTTAATGTGCATCACACGTATATGATATCCACCTAGATTCCTGTGTTCCACGACATGTTGGACTTGGAATATAACAAACTTGAGATGGTTTGAAACAGTTTTACTTTGCAGCTGAACTTTATGAAAGGTTTCCTCGTTTGTAGTAAAAACTACTGCTACTTGTTGAGAGCTGATGTTCTCTCACCAACATTTTAGTTGCCGTGACAACTTAACAGTGCTTCAAATACACCCTATTTGTAGCATTCGAGTGCATTTTCCACAAAAATTAGTCGGTGAACCTCCTTTTTTATTGCATCGAAATTGCTTGCACACCAAGGAGCACATTTAAAAAAAAAAATCAAAAAGTATGTCAAGAAGTTTTGGCGCCACCTTAATATTATGAAATGTTATGGTGGTGCCAAAACCTGTTGACAGAATTTTATTAAGCTTTCTTTAAAATTTTTCTTGATATGCAAACAATTTTGATGCAATAAAAAAGTTTGTTCACCGACTAGTTTTTATGTGAAGTGCAATCAAATGCTAAAGGTAAGGTTTATTTGAGACCCTGTCAAGTTGCCATGGAAACAATTTCCGGTAAGAGAACAAAGGTTGATAAGCTGAAAAGGTTGTTGTAACACCAGACAACAAAAACTGGCACAAATCCGTCATGATATATGAGAAAACCCTTCATAAAATTCAGTGGCACAGCAAAATGCAAAACAGATGGGAACCACCTACCGGTGCATCTTAAAGAGTTTAAAATTCCCAACTGGCAGGAGGCGATTCAGTAAGACGTTCTGATACGTTGACGACTTTATGTGTATTAACAACGACAACTTTAAGAAACACATCCGCGATCTTTACCCGTCGGAATTAGAACTGAAAAATACTACAGCTGATCCTACGGAAACATCTTACCTCGATGTTATCATAGACATTGAAAATGGGTTTGTGAGAATCAGCGTTTACGACAATATGTAAACTTCCAGTATCCTGCACAGCAGCATCGGTCCCACTGAATCCTGCATATCATGTTTGCATATCATATCAACTGGTGAGGTGTGCAAGAATTTGCAGCAGAAAATATGACTTCATATACAGAGACCGACGTCTGTCTTCAAAGCTACAACAACAAGGCTATAAATATCAAGAACTCATGAAGTAATTTAACAAATTCTAGAAAAGTAACTCAGGTGAGTTAAAGAAGTTTGGAGCAACGTTGAAGTAACTGCAATCTTCGATTTGATTGCAAGACATCAGGTATTTCCTTTTTAATGCTTTTTACCTTTAACATGTATACATTATTGTTATTATTATTATTATTATTATTATTATTATTATAATATTCTGTATTCGTAATTTTTAGCCTAGAATTTTAGATCGAATTTCCTTTGCTTTAATTTATTTTCCAGTTTTAATTATTT
>JAOEHT020037147.1:0-22880 GCA_025448195.2 Parazoanthus atlanticus | reverse complement strand
CTCCTTCGACATATTATATTGTATATGTAAAATATATTCAGCCAACTGTCAAGTCAAGACTAACTTCTGGTTATTACAGTTGGCTGAGTACCTAGTTTTCTGTTTAATTTAATCATATGTGTAAAGGTAAATATAAATGTTATAAATGCTATATGTAAAGGTACTGAAATAAAGAAATAGAACTGAATTGAATTATTTTACGTCCTAGTAGTACAAAATTTGACAAACTAAATAGGTGATCGTCTGACAGAACAAAACTACTACATATGATATACCATAAACAAGAAATAGTGGCCATACTGGTGCGATAACTGAAACTATTCACTTACAGAGGTACACTAACTGACATACCTATTGTCAATTACCCAACTAGCCAACAGTGTCCTTCTATTACTATTTCAAGAAAAGTTTGTAACGTAATTATTCAGCAAGAAATATTTTGAATTGCAGTTTTATATTAGTTATTTTATTTTACGTTTGTTATACGTTTTTACTGTTTTTGTGATGTATATATATATATTTGTAAAGCGTCTTTGAACATTTGGTAAAATGCGCTACAGAATTAAACTGAGTATTGTTAGTGATTGACTTACTAATCTGCTAAATTATTAACTATGACTCACTGTATTAACTAAATAGCTACAAAACTAATTGAGTAACTGCCCAACGTATATAGCTAGTTATCTAACAAACAAACAAACAAACAAAAAACCAACAAATTAACTATATAACTAATTGACTAACTAACCAATTTATTAACTTACTTCTAGAAACCCTTTCGAGCACAGCACAGTGCAACATTTTTCATGATCTTTCCCTGATTGGTAAAACGGCGTCCAGTTGAGTGACATTTAGAAGTTTGATCGCTTTCATCTGATTAACTGTAACTTAATCCTTCGCATTGTTCTGTAGGCAACTGTATTGTACCACTGGGCCTTGAGTCCGGCTATATCCCGGATGAAGCCCTGTCTCACAGTGTGCAGACCCCGCAGACTTTATCAAAAACCACCGACATTCGCCTCAACAAGATATGTAGAAGCTTCCCATATGGATGGCAGGCCCAACTTGGCAAATTGGATCATATTCAGGTCGATTTGGGCTCTCTTCATAGAGTGACAAGAGTAGCTACTCAGGGAGGGTGGTCGGAGGGAAATTCCTCTCCCTTCTTTGTCTCCGCCTTTCAGCTAAAGTACAGTAACAATACATTGGACTGGCTGGAATACAAGGAGAATGGAAAAACTAAGGTAATGCTTACTTGAAGTGAATTTGAACTTGTTATAAAATGTTGCTGCTTCTAGCGGTAACAAGGAATACTGGCATCGATAACCAATAAATAATTTTATTATACAGACCATAGTTGATAGAAGTAACTAGTTGTTAAGCTCAACAAACTTCAAATGGAGTGTACAAAGCTGCTTTGTTTTATGTTGAACAAACCGTGACTATTGTTGCTGCTTCCAAGGGTAACAAGGAATATAATAACGGTTTGTTCAACCAATAAATATTTTTAATAATAACCAATAAATAACTTCAATTAAAACAAACGTTCACTGTTTCAACTCTACATTCTCTACTCCAGAAACTGAAAGGTCCCAAGGACAATTACGAGGCCAAGTACTCAGTGGTGTCTAAGCTGGCCAAGCCTGTGGTGGCCCGGTACATACGAATTGTGCCCACCGACGCTCCTTCATTGAAGGTCATGCGCATGGAATTATACGGGTGTTTCGTTGAGCCAGTTCCACGGTATGGAGGTAAGATGAATTTCTATGGATGCATCAACTTGTGTATGTACGCGTGTGCGCGCGTGCGTGCGTGCGTGCGTGTATTTGCATGTATTCAGGGTCGTAGCAAGGTCAAAATTATTGGGGGGGGGGGGGCGACTATGGCATTCGTGTAGGAAGGATCACGAGCGCCCGGGGCTGCAGATATGTTTTCTCGCAGGTTAGTAAAAAACGCTTGTTGTAACAGTCTTGTGTTAGCGATGTATTGGATACTTAAGAAATAGTTCATGCTTAACCTGCGTCTATCAAGTTACGGATGCACGTTGGAACTTGAAGGTCACAAAAGAAGCGTTTGGGCTGTACTTGGCAAAGCCAAGTGCTTCTGTAGCACCTTTTGAGTGATCTCCCAACTTCCCAATGCATCCATAACTCGATTGACGCAAAGCTAAAGCATGGACCATTTCTTTTAGAACATTTGCCACTATATTTATTATTGATAGTGTTAGTACCCGCCGACTCGCCGACCGAGTTATTTTCCTAGTTCATTTTTGAAGCTCCCCTTCCATTTCTTGACATTACTACATTTTCATTTGAAAACCTTTTCGAAAGCACTTTCTTGGTAGTTGATAGCTTTCCAGATATGCTTTCGTGTGTTGCGATTTAGATGCACGGGGGTGCGTCTGATGGAGATTTAGATGCACGGGGGTGCGTCTGATGGAAATTTAGATGCACGGGGTGCGTCTGATGGAGATTTAGATGCACGGGGGTGCGTCTGATGGAGATTTAGATGCACGGGGGTGCGTCTGATGGAAATTTAGATGCACGCTCCATGCATGCAAAAAGCCGGTTTATATATGAAAGTATTTGTAGTACAAAAGTCTTGTTTTGTATAAGCGAAAAACACGTTTTTGTATTCAGGCCAAAACACCAAATATTAGGGGACCCGGCCCCTCCCCTCGAAACATCATTGCCTGTATTTGAAGCACTTTTTCGATTTTTTCGTAATGGACCTGAAATTTTTCAAATTTGGATCAATCGACGTTTGTCCTTACAAGTTGTTTTTTTAAGGGAGTCAACTTTTGGATTTGACTAAAGTATTGGTTTTCTTGATGGCTTGTGATTGACACACACCAATTAGGGGCTGTAGACACGTTTTTCACTAGTTTGTAAAAATACTAGTTGTAAGTGATGTATCGGATGTTTAATGGTCCACGCTTAGCGTGAGTCTATCGAGCGTTACGGATGACGTTTAGAGAACACGAAAGAATTGTTGAGTGGCTCGAGGTGAATCCGTGCTTCTCTAGCTTCTCGAGTGCTCTCCCAACTTTCCAATGCATCCATAACTCGATAAACGCACGGCTACAGCATGGCCCATTCCTTTTGCTAGTGTTGTGTTCAGTATTTATGATACCGACCGACCGGGTTATTTTCACAATTCATTTCTGTAGCAAATTTCGGTAGCTCCCCCATAGCTCCCTCCATTTCCTTGATTGTCACCTTCCTTTATTACTTTCGAAACCTTTTTAGAAGCACTTCCTTGGTAGTTGAAAGCTTTCCAGATTTGCCCTCGTGTGTTGCGATTTAGAGACGTGCCTCTGTCGAGATTAAGATACACGCTCGTGCCATACAAAAAGCGCGTGAAGTTCTAAATGTACATATAACATTTTTAGCGAACCATAGGTTATTTACACTATCCGTGAATTTTTGTTTCATAACTGAATAGTCAAGTATATATAATTCAGTTATACACGGTTGTAGTGTCTGCGAGCCAAATCAGTTCTTGAGCTGTGGAATATCTTTTCTCAAAACTCCTCGAAGGAACGGGATCTTTACACGTAGTTTGGCTATAGTACTCGAAAAAAGTTTTAGTTTGCAAATAGAATGTTTGCTTTGACCTTTCAACACGGTTTATAATGGTACCAAACCGGGAAGATAAACAGCACATATTTTCCCTCAATCAGTAAAGGAAGTTATCTAAAAAGCACATTGCTCACTATAAAAATGAGAAAGGCGAAACTTAGAAGACTAGATTTTTTGGTTAGTTAGCGATTTACAAATTACAAGACGATATAATTATGACTAAGATTTATGCCATATATTAAAACTGATCACTCTGCAAGAAATCTTAACTTCAAAAGCGTTGAAAAATGTAAACAAGGCCCTTCATATTGCAATTTTAACTCAAGCATTCTAGGTGATGCAAATTATGTTCAAATCACAAAAGATAAGTACCTACTTTGGATAGAGGAATATAAAGATAGAGGTGATAAAAGAGTCCTTTGGGATATCATACAAAAGAGGACAGATAACAATGAAACATGGTCGAGAAACGGCTAAACAATGTATCAAGCTTTGCCCATTGTTATGGTTCAAATTTTCTTCACAATGGTTAATTTGAATTTTCGCGCCTGGACTTTTCACAGCTTACTACGAGCGGTGTTGGGATTGTCGTCGGTAGAGGTCGGCACCCACTCGGTGCTAACAATTTTCACCTCACCATGACCCCACACAGTAATTAATTGTTGTTTTTATTGGCAAACCAAAAAAACGGTTGGGGGAGGGGTGGACGAACTTGTAGCGTCGGCGATCAGCTTAATTATAAATATATAAATATATAAATAGAGCAAAATAACTTCATATATTGATGGTAGCACATTGTACACGCAGTAATCTTTCAGGTGGCCCTCTTGAAGGGTCAATACATCAGCATTAACCTACTATTTTCGGGTAAGTGTGTGGGTTCTTTTAAGTCACCTGAGATAGTATGTCAGGAGACAAGACGAACAGCTTAACGTCTCTGCGCTGCCCGCGGACAGTGTGGCGAATGAAGGTCCCGAAATAATTCCACGCTCGCCAAGGCTGGGAATTGAACTCGGGGGCGTAAAGTACGTTTTTTGTTTTGGTTTGGAGACATGCCATCGCGTTGCTAAAGCAGTATTTGTTTATCACTTTTGAAACTGAACTGATCCACTAAATATTTTTTCAATAAGTGGAACAATTAACTATAGAGGTCTTGTCATTCTCAATCTATTGTTGCCGCGGTCGCTTATATTTCGCACCACTCATTTAAGTGGAGTGTTACTAAATCAGCTTATTTTTTTTTAAATGAATGAATACTTCATTTCCGTCAAAAGTTTTTTTCCGACTTTGTTCTCGTGTGCGTTCGACGGATCAGTAAAATTTTTCAACTTTCGTCGGCAAGAATAACAATCGGAAAAGGAGATTGAAGAATTAGTCAAATTGGTGTCAATATTCCTAGTATTGACAACAAAACACAATTTGAAACATACACACAGCTTTCTGGAAATAAGTGATAAAACGGTTCAGTAAAACCGATTGGTTGTTGATTGTTCAGGAGCAAAAAACGAAAAGTTATAAAATTATGAAGCAACAAAGTTCAAAGCAATCTTCTGTCCATATCAAGCTCGTTGCTTTGTTTGTAATATGATCAATCGAGGAGTTAGGAATGGAGAATTTAGCTAAAATAAGAATTCGCGGCCGTTTTAAAATTTTTCAAAAGCTCATTATCGCTGCATCAAACTTCTGTAAATGTTTGCAGGAAAGTCACATAGAAACTGTCTGAGTTGGGCAAAATGTTTGAGAACCTTTCCCTACTTGCTGTTTTTGTAATTAAGTAGTGTTTAATAAGAAGAAAACTTTGATGGGTCTTGTTAGAGTCTTTTTTGGTTGTAGTCTGTTCTATTTTCGAGTTGAGAAGAAGGTCGCTCCTCGGTGAAAACCATTCCAATTGCAAACCTATCAACCACTGAAAAAAATGAACCAACTACAAGCGGTAATTTTGAGTATTATTATATGGGCCAGTTATTTTCTATGTTTTAAATGGCTTTTTCCGGCATTTTACTTGGCTAAATATGACTTATACTGCATTAATATATTGCCATATTACACAGAAATGGGCGGACACAATTTATGTATTTCGTTCAGTTGCTTTAGATTCTCTATATTTTTTTTTCGCGTTAAAACCCATGTAATAAGTACCCTATTATATTAAAACGATTTTCTGTTTTATATGGGGATCTATTTTTACCCATCAGTTGCATTTTACTCGACCAAAGGCTTGCAAGAAATACGACCTGACTTATAGAAATAAATCCCCATAATGACAGAAACGGAAAACCTTTTTAATAAGTTATATATATTTACGTCTCTCTCCCCAGGCAAAGTGTCAAATGAATCGCGCCAAAACAAAACAAAACAAAAAGAAACTATACTCATTAGTACAGGATTTAGTTCCTTAGATAAGTTTCTATCGTCTGCATAGATAGGAATGAGTATATTTGTAAACCGACCGAAATTCTCATTATTCTTAGCAGACCGAATTTATCAACCGTTTCTGAAGAAGTAATGTGAAGTTCTTTTCTCCAAACAAGATGGTTTAATGCATTACAAAATGTAGTAAGAGAGAGTGAGAGAGAGAAAGAGAGAAAGAGAGAAAGAGAGAAAGAGAGAGAGAGAGAGAGAAAGAGTAAGTAAGTAAGTAAGTAAGTAAGTAAGTAAGTAAGTAAAATGGTCGCTTTATTAGCATGAGCTTTACAGATATTGCTAAAGCAAGTACAAATGTACTAACAGTAACTTGATAAGATTCTAGTAGTTATTTAAAAATTAATAATTTCGTTTCTTTTTCTATTACATTTAAAAATGTATTCGGCTAGTAATGCTTGATTTGCAACAGTACATACAGTACTTGTTGAAGATAAAGAGAGACAGAGAGACAGAGAGAGGGACAGAGAGAGACAGAGAGAGACAGAGAGAGAGAGAAAGAGAGAGAGAGAATACAGTGGGCAATGATCAATTGACAAACTATACTCAATAATTCAACGAAATTTAGCTTTAGTTGATATGTATATTAATAATATTCTATTTTCGCAAGCATGATAGGATATTGTTCCATTTATGGTAGAAAGTTTCTAAAGCTCAATCTCTCCTTTGTGGTATGTTTTGTTCAATGGTTGAGACACGTTCAAGAGGCTGTCTGCCTAAGAACCGACCAAAATATTAATATGAACATTTACTGGAAACCTTCAAACATATATCGTGCTTCAGATATCATTTAATTTCTTAATTTGGCGAATTCAACTGTCAGACAAACGATGGATCAAGAAAATGTTGAGTGGATTAATTGCGTGACCAGTTGCGATCTTTGAAAGTGCGAAAATGTGGTAAGTTCAACCGTTGTTTTGGCGCTCGCTTTATACAGTTTTTTAGAGCTGTCTTTTCTCTGTTTGTTCATGGTTGTTACCCTATTTCAATCCGAGCCACTTTTGAATAACTTGAATTTGAAATAACCTAGTCGCGGCGTTTCCGGTTCTCTTGCAAAAGCACGCCTCGAAAACTGCAGAGTGGGAGAGACAAACATATTTTGCAAAATATAACACATTAGAGATAAGAAGTTCAATTTTAACTTTTACTCAAATAGTTTTGTTACTGAAGGCCGCGAAATGCATTTTAAGTGATTTGGAACTTAGCCCAAAAAACGGTCAGTAAACAGCTGACTTTGATGATTTCGAGGTAATTCGCTTTAATTTTCAATATTTCTTATAATTTTGCGTTTTGAAACAAAAGAAGTCGGTTTTGGTAGTTCCCAATAGATGTCTAATTAACCCACAAAAAATTGGCGCAGTTTAATTTTGACGCGAAAACGAGTTGGCCGGTTTTTAGCCGGAGATCCTCTTTACATTTGATAGAAAAAGGTGGAAATCTGGATGTATCTTTTTGTTTCGGCAAGTGTATATTGTCTGCTTGCCAATTAAAATTATGTGATTAATTAACTTGAATTGCTTTTGTTTGAATATTCCAAACAATATAGTGATTTCATTTATAGGTTCTAGCAATATTTGAAACGTTTTTAACCATAAAACAATTTCTTTCCAGAATATTTCAGTGTAGTTACAATTGTATATTAAGTGCTCAACTCTCTCATCGTAATCATTGCAGAAGGTACATTTGCAAGTGTCCTTGATTTCCACTTGAAAATAATTTGTTAGTGTACAGTATTCGGCTCAATACTTTATATTGGAATTGACGAGCTTTGGTGTCAATTGTAACTTGAAACGATAACTGGTACGTGGTTTTCTAATCAAATTTGTTGTTTGGGTATGTTTCATTAAAACGTTTTTGTGCTGCAGGAATACAGGTATTTTTTGAAATCAGCTGAAGGTAGATAGTTTTCTGTTTTAATTCTGAGATGTTTGTTAAAGTTCCATTTATTAAAAGCTGTGCTTGTTTATTTTCATTCGATGGGTTTAGTTTGTTGGTATGTTTTATTTTTTTCCTCCATTCTACTGGGAGAGCATCTATATAGGTCATTGTTAAAAAAGCTTTGCAAATGTTGAATCCTAACGTTAGAAGTTCATTTACTTTCACAAAACCTCCTTGCGAACTCAAAAGATCATTAACACCCAATAATCATTTTATTATCAATGTTTTATTTATTTATTTATTTAATTATTTATACAGCTTTTACCACACTATTGAAAGAGAAAAAAAGAAAAAAAACTTACAGGAAAAAGGTGTGGTATGGCTCGCACAACAGAGCTTGGCTCCAAATTAAGTGTGGCCGTTACAAAAAAAATCTACATTGGCTTCCAGTTAAATACCGAATTCAGTATAAGTCCTACTTATTACATTTGAAGCTCTCCACGGCCAAGCACCCAGTTATATAAAGGATCTCATATATACAAGACAGTCATCTAAGTACTCTCTCCGATCCAACAAAGCCCCTCTACTGGTGTTTTCTTCAGGCAGCTCTTCAATAACCCCTGGTGACAGATCCTTTGCCTTCGCCAGTCCAACTTTATGGAACAATCTCCTCTCAAATATTAGAAGCATCAGTTCTCTCTCGTCCTTTAAATCACATCTAAAAACATTTTTAGTCAAGAAACAGATTTTAATTTGTTAGTAAGTAGGATCTATTTTTAGAAAGCGCATTTGGACATATATTATGGAATTTGCGCTATATAATTTTTTAATTTATTATTATTATTATAAATTTACAATATTTGCTTGCAGGTGAAAACTGTAGTGTTTTTAGGGTACCAAATATATCATGGTTATAAAATCTATAGGTTAAAGGCGCCCCTCAAATTACAGGAGGCAAAACCCTGGGAACGAAGTTACTTTTATGAAACTTTTTGAAAATCTTGTATATTGATAACAATGACTTTTCTCTCTTGCAGTTGGCAAACACAAAGCTCACGTAATCTCGGCCTGTCGACAAGCAATCAAGAGTAACAACGTAAATGGTTTGTTCAAGATCATCAAAGCTGGAACACTATAACACGGAAGATATGGTTGCTGCAAACTTTCCTGTGGTTTTTACTGACGTTAGAAAAGAATTCTTGCAGGAGAAAAAAGAAGAAAATATTTGGAAGATATAGACATAAAAGGGGGAAACAACGCAGCAACTGAAGACTAAAACACAAATTATTTAAAGAAACTATTCTTCTTGCTCTCAAATGCTAATTCATTACCTCCGGGGTGGATACAACGTTCGTGAATAGTGTTGGTACAATTGCCAATTGGACTTTTTTTAGGAGTCTTGATCCACATTACAGGTTTTGACAAAGGGTCGACTTCTACACACAACCGTCGTAAAAATGAGAAGGAAGATAAATTTTACTGTTTATTGATCATCTTGACAAGACTGACGTTTGTTGACGAACATCACCATAGGCTTATCTCCTGCAAGAGAACTGGGAGTGACCTTTGACTGCTAAGAGAAGCTGTGCGTCTGTAAAGATAATGACTTAGTTGGGGATTTGTAAAATTTTCGCATCCTTTGGAATCTTAAGCTTCTTGTAAGGAAATCTTTGTTGTGTGGATACAGGGAAGGGTTTAATTTCTGCACTGGTACATACTTTATTTAACGTTGTCCTAGTTAGGTTTCGAGGTAATGTTGGGAATAAAGACTACACTTAAGGAATCCCATAGTGGTGAGGCTTACACTAATGTCACAAAGCTGTGTTACCGCTGTCACTTGCCATCGCTGTTACACTAAGCTGCACATCGCTGTTAGTTGTGAACGCTGTCAGTTTTCACCGGATTCCTTCTGTTCAGTTAATAAATACGGACCAGCACGGACATTTTATCCAGAGGAGTGGTCTTTGGAGTTAAAAAGACTCGCCATGTATTTGTGCATTTTTCATACAGCTGAAATAAGGACAAGTGTGAAAAATAGTAGGTGACCAAAGATGATTTTGTTGCGTGGAGTGACATTGTTGTCTTTGAAAAAGAGTTGATTACAAGAAAACAGTTTGTCTGAAAAGTGGTTCAGAGTTCTTCTCGTGGTTCTATCAATTTCGGTGTGTTGTTTCAAAACTAACAATGTAAATAGTACCCTTCACAAGAAACGAATGTTATTTATTGTACCAAATAAAACAACCATGTAAAAATTGCAATGGTGGTGGTAATAATATACAGGTGTGTTCAAACCAGGCATGTTACTTCTAGGAAACTCAGTTTGTATCAGTAATGCAGTGTAGTGCAGTGCAGTGCTGTGGAGTATAGTGTAGGAAAATAAAGTTAATTCCTGTGGTCCAAATGCTTGCAACATGTTTCTTTCCACGGTACATTTCTTTGAAACCACAAGATTAACATACTAAAACAAAATCAACCAGTGCAGAATATGAAAAAATTCATGTTTTATAGTACCACCATTTTGCTCTTGGAGCCTTAGTTGATGCCATGTTCTTTATGCAAATTAGCCACACAACAAATGCATCTTTATGTGGTTAGTTTAGCGGTTCAACGGTTTATTTATTTTCCACATATATTATTTACAAGATCAAAGGAACTAATTAAAATAGAGTGGAGGGTGCAGGATTTACAACCCTTGTGGGTAAATCTGGCAATCCTGCACCCGGGTCTGGTGCTAAGCTCAACTTGTGATTATCTGAACAGTCAGAGTCGAAACAAAGCATTCCTGTTAACGACCCATAATAATTGTTATGGTTACCTTACTAGTTAGGATAGTACAGTTTCGACAGACAAGCTTGAAGTTCAATTTAGCGCTAATGATTCTGAATAAATAGACATGCGGGCCAAGTCGCTCGATATTTTGTTGAGACTTTAGAAACATAACTAAATTGCCGTGCTCTATATAACTTTTTCATTTTCACGTCTCAATTAAGGTGCTCTAAATTTACGTCTTCGGCACCAATAGCTGCCGTTACAGCATTGAAGCAGGCCACAGCACCGGGATTACCCTGCTCTTTATGAGGTTATTTTATGTCCCCCGATAGAACATTGAGAGACTAGACAAACCGTTTAACGTCCCTGTCCGCGGAGAATGTGGCGAAGAAGGTCCCAAATTAAATCAGCCCTCGGCAAGGCCGGAGATTGATGTTTGAACTAACGACCTAATTAGTATTGTGCATTTGAAATCCAACTGACTGAGCCAAGCACGCACACACATCTGTCTGGGCATTTTAGCATTGTACTGTCAAAAAGCGAAACGTATAAACTTCTCATAAACATGAGCAGAACTACAATGTAGCCGCAGTTATGAACCCATCTTAACCGATTATACTTTCTGAAAGCTCTTGTTTCTTTATTTTCAACTTGTAAGTCTGTAAACTAAGGGGGCGTTGTAAAATCGATTTGGTACCGCTTAACAACCATTGGACGTTAAGAGCTTACCCCCTCCCTTAACGTCCACTATTGCTTAATTTTGTGTTATATAACTTACCTAATACAGTGGGGGGCTCAAAGCATTTTACGGTTTTTGCTCTGCAGCTTTCTGGACGATCCGATCATCACAAGAATACGAACACCGGCGAAAATCATCGCAGAAAGTAAAGAACTGAAGTAGTTTATGTGATCAACGTGGTGACGTGCCTGGAACACTGTGTCATTTCTAGAGCTGACCCCTGAGCCTCAAATGAACTCGAGGATATGTTATTTGCTAAGTTGTTGATTCAATTATAAAAAGTGTACTGATTTGAATTTGACTAGGTGAACGCACGGCGTTTCCACTGTTTTTGAGCGTTTTTCCTTAAGGTCCACTCGCAACTCCCTCGACCCCCTCCCCCCTCTTAATGTCCAATGGACATAAAGCGGTACCAAATCGATTTTACGACGCCCCCTAAAATTTAAAAATAATTCAACATGCTATTAAAATGTAGCAAGTACGACAACGGCAAGGTGCTAAAGATCGGCTCATTTTCAAATAATCAATTTCCGTGTTGTTTCTTTCACATTACTGTTCACGCGTTCTTCTCAAATTAACTAAATCTAATAGTTGATGTACCAGTTTTAAAGTTGATATGCTAGGGTTTTGTTTGCATTCACAGAGCAAAGTTAATTAATTTGTGATTAAAAACAGATTTATTTCTTTTGTAAAAGATATGATACGTTTGCTCCGACAAGCACATCCTTGCACGAAGTTGTTGCTTATTTCGAGCAAATACAGTTTCCAGACAAAACCAGTGACGGAAAGGGCGGTTTAAGTGCCACTTATACACGTGTATTTTGGTAAAGTCGTAGCGAAAGAATTAGGTGCAAAGCTAATTAAAGGATTTCGTAGAACAAGTGTTGGCTATCGTCGAAAGATACAGATTAGCATGATTGTAGAGAGTTGTTAAGATCCAGCTGTGGTAATGATCCGTTCGGACTCATCGTAAAAAAGCGGATGTGATTGGCTATTGGATTACCCTAAGCACTTTACATCTTTAGAATCACTCAGGAAGTATGCAAAAAGAAAGTAATTAACTCCGCAATTGTAAAAGTACGATCGAAAAAACAGAACATCGTGACGAATTGCAACACCTGGATGGGAAAATGTGAAAAAGGTTTTGCTGGTGCATTAAGTTGGTAAAGAATTGTTTCAGCTATGAAATCCCCGTAGCACTTTCCTAAACCTAAGAGTTTAATTGAAGTATGTTTGATGAAAAGCCAACTTTTGATTAAAGAAGATGAAGTGTGAGCGACTAAGCTGAGTATAGAAGTTATCTTTAGGTTTTTAACCTTAACCCCTAATAGTAAAGTGTCGGCTTAGTCAAAACGGCTTTCGTTGTCAATATGCTGCAAAAATAAACAAATATTCCACTGGGCCATGTGTGATGAACTTATTTTCAAAAGTGCTTTTTAAATGTTTACGTTAAAAATTTTCAATTTTTCAGTTTGAGAAAAATGCACTCCAAACAGTTACATTTCCAGTCAGATACAAAACAAAATGTAATTATGAGTTTTGAATATTTGGGATTTTTTTTGAACCGCAACGTTGTCAGTTGGCAAAGCCTATCATTTTTACTTCACGATTTTATATACTACCAAAACAAAAAGGCTACACAAAGAATAGTACTAAGTTGTCAAATTTAATTTGCAACTTAGCAGGGATGACCATAAACCAGCCATAAATATTTAATGTTTTAGTTTCGATAAACTTGATTTAGTATTAGCAAATTCAGAACTTTCGTTAAAGAGATCAAAGCATGCAAAACGGAATGCGATCTCTTTCTGTTTTCAGCGTCTGCGATCTCTTAATCAGGGCTCCAGGAATCAAACACGTTGCTTTTTGGCTTCTGGCAAAGAAAGCACTCACTCAAACTGGTTTAGTAGGTATGATGACAAATTTTCGACACACTTTCTTGCTCAGTTTCCTATCTTCTGGTATATATTATAAATGAATGGTGGATATAACCCCACAAACCACAAAGAACTAAACTATACATAACGACTAACACACAAAACTATTATATTATTTAGTATTAGTGTCTAGACTAACGATCAGGCTTTATGATTAAAGCTTTGAATGTAAATCAGGAAGCCTGGAACTTATAAACAGGATTTGTCCTTTAATCCAGCTTTCACCTGAATTTCCTTGTCGGCAAAAGGTAAAGCGCTGTAATATCTGAGTCAATGGGAAAACTTAACTTTCCGCTTAACCTTGACCCAAATATAGTACATTGGTTAATTATTTGGGCTATTTAGACAGTGTTTTTACCAGCAACAGACTTGCTTGTCACGCGCCTCAACTCCAAACCCTTAATTTGTTTCAGCTTCATCTTTGTTTTCTTAGAGATTGCAGACAATCTACCAATCTTCTCTCGTTCCAGTTTTCTACACATTTGGCATCACAAAAACATTCAAACACTACAAGAAGGCTCAGCAAAAATAACAAATAAGATTTTGGAAAAGGTTTGATCCTGCAAGTTAAACCCAGCCTTGTATCCACGCTTGATTAAATAAGTATGCTACTAGAATCAGTGATACGTGTTATTTTTTCCTGTTTTTCCTCCTTATATTTACTTGATGTTACCTTTTCTCAAAAATGTCAAAGAATAAAAATGTAATATTAGGTTTGAATATTTGCCAAGCTATGCTGATTGATTTTTGATAGATTCATGAGAAGTTGGTAAAACATAAAACTATTAAAAGTAAACTAGTAGTTATCGTCGAAGTCGTGACTATATGCTAAGCTTCGAATCACTATTTCTCTACCGCTGCAAAGATGGAACTAATAAGACTGATCTCATTCATGTATTTCGTGACTAAGGCAAGCCATGATCGTCTATAGTTCAGCAAATTAATGCAGTACGTTTACAAAAACCTGCATGGGATCATTATTAATCAGCCTGCAGCCACCAAGCAAAACCCTTTGAATGATATTTTTGGACTTGAAATAGAACAGGTTTTAACATGGAGGCTTACAACCCGTAAGCTCTTTGGATCAGTTGTATGGCATAACTTTCTAAATATACATTTAGCCATACCATTTAATTAGGCCAATTTTTCCTAAGAAAACTAAAGACACTTTCAAAAGCTACAGCGCTAAACGTTTCCTCGCTAATGACGCTTACTGTTTATTGGGCAGATGTTTTAACATATACCTTCCAAAATGTACTTGAGTTACAGTGAGAGTTTTAATTTGGCAATAGCGTAAATTTACAAAACCGAGTAATACAAAAACAGAACTTTATATACTTATAGTTACCTCTTCGAGCACAAGTATATGCCTCTGCTAGCAGATCAGTACTGTTTTGTGTATGCTAATTTGACGGTAAGCTGAGGTGTGAGCCGTTGAATCTATGTAATATACTCCCATATAGGTGAAAGAAATTAAAGCAAGACGTTTAGGTAAACACTCAGTGAGTCACGATGTAGCAAAATAAGAGTCATTGTCCTTTAGTTTCCCAACCCTTGCCAAAGGAGCAAGATGTCTTGTATTCAGTTCAAGATGATGTCGATGTATACTGTCATTACTGATAAAATGAGGCAAAAATTACATAGAAGCCCTTTTTGTGCAAGTATGGAAAACAATTTATTCTTGCAGCCATCGCTCTTGATAGATTTAAAGAGAATCCAACGACTCCGAACTATAAAACTTAAGTTTCGATAGGAAGTTCTGATGGTAATGGAAGCTAACGCGTTACACCTACTGTGGGGCCAATAATAAGGTTTGGGTCTCCTTCATTCGGCTCAGGAGACAGGGCTTAATTTTTTTTTTTTTTGCAAGTAGTCTTTATCAGGACAAGAATTCTAAGAAGCAATAACGCAAAACACACAGCTGCATGTGTAACTGAACCACCTGAGTTTAATCTGCTTGCACAGCAGTACAATATCGGAGCTGTTTACAATAATCACAGCCCAATAATTGATCAATAACTACCTGTTGTGGTATCTGTGGCGATTTATCCCGCGCTCTAAGATAATGTCTTTTCAGGACAAACACACAATTTCATTCACAACTTGCGTTCCATGTGTAAGAAACAATATTAGCTGTAGATATTTGAGTTTAATTCTATTATCAATTTCTAATTTGTTGGTATATATCTACAGAATCTACAATAAAATCCATAACTTTGTTGGAAAAAAATACCACTGATCGTTTAAAAAGGCCTAATGATGCATTCTGCTTTAGAAAAGGCTTTTTGTAGGCTGTAGCATTTGTTTTGTTTTAAATTAAAAACAAATGTTCGAATACGTGATGTATACACGTTGCATCCTCTTAATATTAATCAAGTTATTGCTTCTAATCCTTCTTGTTGGATCTCCGTCTTTCTCTCTTACAAACAGATTTTTTGTTTTTGTTTTTCGAAACTAATAAACAGCTACAGAGACTGGATGTATTTTTGAGAGTACTCAGAGGCATCAATTGAAATGACTTTTAAAATGTTTCCGGTGGGCAAGTAAGCAAATCGTACGTATAGCGGTATACAGCTTGATAATTCTTCCCAATGGTCTTAAAATCCTTTTGATTTTATCTTTATAAACGAATACGCTTCTAAATATGACCGTACTAATGCATTCTAAGAAAACGAGTTGAACTTGAGGAACTGATAAATTTTTGTTTGAGAGTTTAAGAAAACCATTTCAAAACGTCTTCCACTCGCTTGGTATGTATTCTTGGGTACGAACTTTGAGGTTCTGTTGTTGTTTTCGAGGTTTTCCCTATGGTTAAATAAACAAACGAACAAATTATAGATGAAGCAAAGAGGGATTAATAGGTACTAGCAATATTTAATGGCCAATTGTTCGTAAAATGTTCTAACAAGAGTTTTCTAGAAAAGACTTAAAGGGCTATTTATTCAGGTTCGTCAGTAGCTTTCAAAGTTCCAGCTTTGAGTATATCGTTAACTGATTTATAATACAACTACTAATTCTTTTCTTCATCATTGATTATTATAAACGCTACAATCAAAATACCAACTTGCCCCAGAATCTGCTCACAACGAACGTGTACATAAGTGTAATCTTGATTAAAAAATAGCTAGGTTGACAGAGAACATGGCACTGCTGGCGTAAAGGAATGTACAGGTTTTATGAAAAAATTATTTGGTAAATTAGAAAATGAACACTTAACAGCCAAAAAAGATTGTTCCGTTTATAGCAATATATTGAATCTATTCAAGGCATTCGACAATAGTATTTAAAAGGAGAAGTTTTATGTTTCATACCTATGTGTTGAGAAGTTATGTCATCTAGCTCGGATTCGAAAGCTATATACTTCGAAACTGAAGAGTTACAGACACCATGAGCATGCACTCAGCTAAATGCCGAAGGCATCATCTGTATAAGACGTGGCATTTATGTCCAAAAGCTTAAAGGTTCTTACCAAGATTTTACTATATTGAAATATACTATTTTCCTTAAACAAGAAAAAAAGAGAAAAATGATCTATGTTCCACAAACAGTTTGTTAAACTGGAGGGTAGTAAATCAATATGGCATTTGAATAGATAGTGTGGTTAAGACTGGGAGTGCCGTTGTAATTGTTTGTTTAATTCTTGAAACATCAACGACAGAATCTTTCACGAGTCAATATTTACAATATTCAATGGTTAGGCAAGTATGAGTACATAGACATATTAGAATACATCACTTGGAGGTTCGATGCTGGTTGCAGTACGGGTGGGCATGTAAAAGTGGGCAAGCTGGGAAGCCCCGACAAGCCTGTCAAACTGGGAACGCTTACGTTTACGAAGGGGTAAAATGGAGTAATTCCACTGCAGTCATAACAGGCTCCATACGGTGACATCTCATGCCGATAAAGGTTTCCTAGCTCATCAACATGCATGCCGCGATCAGCAAAGTTAGGAATCATTTGCTTTTTCCATTTCGTTCGTCGGTTTTGGAACCAGGTTTTTACCTGTGTGTCCGTTAATTTCTGTTGCTTTGCTAAGTTATTCCTTTCCGTGATTGTTAAGTACTTTTTGTCCTGGAATTTTTCTTCGAGTGCTTTGAGTTGGCTGCTTGTGAATGTGGTTCTTCGTCTGCGAAGTTTATTCATGTGTGAGTCTTGTCTGTTGATGTAGTCGGTCGTTTCTGAGCTAGACGAGCTTTCTCGGTCTTCTTCATCTTCCTCTTGTTCATCTGTTGCATCTTGAGTGGTCCTTTTTTCATCAACTTGAATAAAAGAGATATGCAAATAAAAACCATGGCCTATTGTAACCTGCAAGTTGGGTAAAACTACAGTTCTACAACTTGCACAAAAAAGCATTCCCACTTCTCAGAGCATTATTTTGACACCAAAATCTCAAAATCATGATACAGCTAACTAGTTTTCTATATTTGTTTAATAGTTATAGAATCTGTAGCAATGTTTTCGGACAGCAAATCTTTTTTTGCATTTTTACTTCCTAAGTGTTGTTTAGTCACATTTCTTTATGGTATATGTATTAACAAAAGATAGAATTTGCAAACACAACAGGGCGATATTTTTGAGTCGAAGAACTGTGAAAAAATAGCTGGTGTGCTTTACATGCTGTGCAAGCCCGTCAGCTTTAATCAATGTTCATTCCGTAGCAGAGGGTAGCAATAATTGAGCCTGCAATTCAGTAATGACCTATGGGCCACACACTGGATGTACCTCAGTGCTCGGGCTCTTTCAGACACCGACAGTTTAAATTTAATGGGAGTATTTCCACCATTAGAAGAGGTTTGTATTACGCATTCTAAAATGACCAAACTGCATGACACTCGTACAAGAGGCATGCACATGCAGTGGCTCATAACGAATTAGATACATGCAAATATTTTCATGGTCATTGCTTTTTGGCATTTTCAAATGTTTTGGAGAGTGTAAATACTGTAATGGCTCACTTCTAAGGCATCATCACTTTTCCATTTAACACTGAAGAGATGACGTACAAAGACCTCGCAGTTTTAATCAGGTTTGTCAACTTGTACTGTTTACCAAACAATTTTCAACAAAGGTTATGAATATAGGGTTGTGGAGATCAAATTCATTTAAAGTTTGGTATATTAGTTATGAAATTTCTAAAACGCTAATTTTCCTTTTGGTATTAGGCAGTAAAATAGCTACAAGTCTTTTCAACAAAACCATTGACGGATTTTCTTGGTCTGTTAATGGCGAATAGAATCTAAATATTTTCTAAAATCCACCACGGAACAAAGCTTTGACAATACGTCTCTCCGTTCGAACTTACATGTATAATACTCCACAATACGGCAGGGAATAAACCGCGCTATGACGAACTATTAGTTATCAACCAGTCATTTCGCACGTATTATTCAACCAAGAAAGCAAGTAATTCTAGTGTTACAATAAACCATGTAATTTAGCATGATAAATTGATAATTCTAATACTTGATAGGCTTCCTCGACCTTACGCTGTTATACTCTTTCTTCAGAATCATCTTGTGAAAGAGAAACATTGATCACTGACACAACTGGAAACGGGAAACTAACAGTAAGAATTGTCAACGGTTGAGCAGCAAAATCAAGGAGACCTGTTATTGTGGATTCCTTTAAATTTTCAGTGTTAGTACGATGAGGATGAAAAGAAGAAATTCGCTGGGATCTAGTATAACACTAACAGTCAAAAATTTGAAGAAAAGCTCTGTGAAAACATCAGCAAGAGAAATTGATTCCGTGTGGTCTAATCTTGCCAACAATCACAGAATGAGAAAAACAGAAAGCCACTCAACGAAACGTTTAAGCAAAATTGAAAGTTTATCTCGGCGGCAAATTCCTTTCTTTCATTATGTAGACCCTGAGATAGAGAGAAGGGAACCAAAAGACTGAAGCCCTTATGTAATAAAGAATGTGTTTGTTTTAAGACACTCTATATCCCACCTGACAGGGCTTGCTCTTCTACTTGTTTGTTTTCCAATTCCGGGATTCTCTCCGCTGAATATCTTCGGTTTCCTGTTGGATATTCGTTTCCCGTACTTAGTAGAGCCTCTATGCGAAAGGATGCCATAACGCAAGAGCCGGTTGAAAATCACTGAGTTTGTTGCCCAGAACGTCTCTTCGTCATTTATCAATCACTGGGCATCGGCCAAACTTTAAACAACAGGCGCGTTCGATTTTCAGAATATATGATACACACTGGAAAGTGCTAAATTGTTCTCATAACATTTCAGCCTAATTGAATAATGGCCGTGACATGTCGATTACAGTTGTCACGTGTATCTACTTAATAAACAATGATCGGAAAAGTTTTATGTCAATAGCAGCGTTGACACGACATTGATGAACTCAACACAAAAGATTAAACAGATAATGCAAAGTGCTTCGGCAAACATTGCCATTTTTATCACTTTCTAACGAAGATCACTTATAATTATCGGTAGGCGAAAGCAGCGCGCTCACCTTTTTTGTAAAAAGACATATATTTTGAAGTTTGTTTCTAATAGAAATTGGGTGTGACTGGTAAAAATATAATTTGTCAATCATATCCATTTTTAAATACACAAGTCAAAATCAAAAACTGACGTAGTCAAGAAAATCCAAATACTGAAATACCTATACTCATTAGCCTATAGCCATACAAAGTAAGCATTATAAGAGTAGTGTATACCTGTTCTTCACTCGTGTGTGAATACTAGTATATATTGTATGGGCTTTGAGACTAAAATAATGTAAACAACAACAACAACAACAACAACAACAACAACAATAAATAAAGTCATGTCAGTGGCATATTGCTCAGTATCACTATCACTATCACCTGAGATCTGGTAACAGAATCAAAGATATTATTCTGTCTTAAATATATTTGATTTTGCTCTATGTTTTGCGTCTTTTTCATTGTTTGTTTTCTTGTACATCTCTTCAGATATCTACCTGCCTGGCTCAGTGTTTCTCCTGCACGACTGCAATTGTCTGTCTGTCTCGGGGGTACGGTCGGGCTGTTTTGTCCAATAAACCATAAAACTACTAAAGGTTAATTAACTATCGAAATGAACTAAACAACTACAGTAGTTTAGTCTTAATATTTCGGCAAAGTTTTATTCTGCATGCAGGGACAAAGAATCTGTTCTTATCATGTTATGACAGGGATTAGCTAGGAAGAAGCTTATTTTTCAAACGGATTTTAATTTACTATCAGCCCTAATTTATTCCTGTTAAATATGAGACATGTGAGAGCTCAGAACATTTGTATTTAGGTTTTTAAATTTAAAAAGTGTATATCTTTCGTTTACCTTTCTACACTTTATATACGCAAGGGGAGGTCCTAAGAGTTCCCAAAAGGAGCTAAAACCGCCCCAAAACTAAAAGCTCCAGGGCCCCTAACCCAGTTTGGTGAAACAAGAGGCCGGAATATTCCAGTAGCAAATCGTTGTAACTCCGAAGTGACTTCGCCCTTCCGCTAGGAACATATTTTTGTTACTAAAATGAGCAATAAGGTCTAGATCGACTGAAGCTCTGAATACACGGCTGAGATATACACGCGAGCGTTTGAAGGCTAGAAACATGAATGACTTTATTACGTAACTGTAGGCTCGGGTGTTTACGCCTAACTCTGAAGCGAGCTCACTTATTCGTCTATAGTCTTGAACAGTCAACTAAGAGCATACGAAGTTACTCGTGTTATTAAGCTTGGGTTGATAAAATTGTATTGATAAAGTTTGCATGCCTTTTTACTTCTCGCCTAAAATGATAAGTACGGTTTCGAAAACAAATTAAGTACGAAAACGAGTTCCCGGTTACTGACTCAGTTACTGTTCTGTTACAAAGTTAGCAGAGACTTTACCGCATCAGTTTGTAGACGTTCGATCGAGGGGGGCATTAGGTGTTAATCCGATGTGGAACTAAGCAGAGCGATCATAACGAAAGCAAATCAGATGGTTTTGTCATAGCTGCTTAGTTCATACTTTCATAACTAGCTATAGCTAGGACAAAAAAATTCTCTAACCGGTAGATATTTTACACTGGAATAATTCGTTTTTGACGGCAAGGTTTAAAATCAGCAAGTTGAAAATCATCATTTTCAGTAATGGTCACCACAGCAACATTAATAGGACTAATCAATTATCTGCCAAGATGCAAGTCACGTGATCCCTGTTTCAATTTATCAGACGATGACAGGCAAAGAAGTTTAATTTTTGCCAGATATAACAAATTGGGACCATGCAAAAATGAGTTTTCTGTGAAAGTAAGGAAAAGGAAGTTAAGTTCTAGCCTATGAATATGTACTTGGAAAAAACACAAAGATCCAAATCTTTACGATACCTTGACATGTTAATAATGTGATCGTAATTTGTAAGAAGTGCCATTTATGATTTAGGTAGTGAATCTCTTTCTTCTTACACCGATCACTGACAGTTAGTCTGCTTATTTTGGCGCTTACAACAAGGATCATAGTACACAAACGAAATTTTCATGTTAAAATCAGATTTCAGGTAGAGACTAATTCTATGATCCTTAGACCTTAGCCCAAACGTGCCTGACCTCTGACCAGTAAGCACAGCTGGTGTGTAACCATTCTATTAGCATTTTTGATCCTTAGAGTTTACTGTGTAACCATTCTGTTTTAACTTACACAGCTGCGTCACCAATTTTCTCAGCTTCGTTTTTTCTAATAAGTTCACACGTTCACTTCAGTTTCAAAATGTCGGCCTCACCATTCTAGCTGCGAGAGTGTAATATCTACTTTAATTTTTGGAAGTGTCATGCTGTTAGGAATCGTTCGCTTATTACGTCCTCGGAAGGGGTGGTGGTTTTCCAAGAATAATGTTCAGTAAAATTTGTAGCCCTCCTGTAAGACTCTTGAACAAAAAGATACCCCCCTCTTCACTCCACATACATAGACTCGGCCACATTTATGGACTTCTTTTTACGGGAGAATCTGTAAGCTTTAAAAGTGGCAGGCCCCTGGATGCCTGTGTGCAGGGAAATGAATTGAATGTTAAAACAAAGACCACAAAGCACTGATCACTGACTCGTGACAACAAATAAATCATTAGGTGAAATACTCCAATCACTGCTTTTGCTTTGTAAATTTATTAAACTGCAGCTTCACTTTCACAAAACAAGATCAATCCGATACTTTTATGTAAATATATGAGTATACTATATACCAACAACAGGTCGCAATCATGAGGTGAGGATATTTCCACGGAATACAAAAAATATCATTAACGATCAGCTTTTGCGCTCGAAGAAGTCTTCCTCGTGGTGCGAGACAAATTTTATCCCAGTAATCTGCATTGAAAATTTCAATCACCGCAACCTGGGGCCTGGGGCCTAGTAGCGAACGGACCAGTGTTCCCGTAGCTAGTTTTCTGCGTTTTCCCGTTTTTTCTTTTCGTTTTGAATTCAGTTTTCAAACCGAAATAATTTTTGTTTCAGTTTCAGTTTCCTTCTCGTTCAATCATTTTTATTGGTTTACACGGTTAGTAAATTTTGGAAAGCAAACCTTTCCCGCCATATCTGAAAGTACCACCGCCCCCC
>JAOEHT020037041.1:0-14248 GCA_025448195.2 Parazoanthus atlanticus | reverse complement strand
CTGTAATATTTAATTTGGTGCAGAAAGTTTGCCATTTTTGGGGTGTCTTCTTTCAATTTACATATGTATATGAATGTCTTGCGGCTAATTTTAAAAAACCTAGGATAACCTAGGAGCGATGAACTTGCCCATGTCTCGATCGGCAATGTTTAAAAATACTACCTAGTCTGTGTTGCAAACCACTCGATACTCTCCTCTACAGTATGGCTTGCGATGCCAATTTTCCAGTGTTTGAAATCATTGGAGTGTCTGAAACGGCCAGTAGTAATTTTAAGACTTTACTAAGGGATATTGCAGCGAACGGGGCATGGCCACAATTTACATTATCTCACTTTTAGTTTGTAGAATGTGCCATATTATGTTTTCCTCTGGAGCCAGAACCCATTTCAAGCAATTTTGGAGAGATTTGTCTTCCTGGGAGAGTTTCACCCTGGTCATAATTTATGTTCACATCGACAAACTCGCATCACCAGATTGGGCTACCCGTGCTTTCACGTCAACAAGTTTACAAAAAGGCATTGATGACACTATTACAGTGATCTTTACTGGTAAAAAGCAGAAGCTTCTGTAAAAGAAATCAATATTCGAAAATCTCTAAAACTAAAAGACAATTGCGAAAAGAAATACACTACATGTCTGATTTCTCTCAAGTTATCATGCCATTTTCTGCACTATAATTGTCTTTAACTCCGCTAAAACAGGAGTAGGTCGTCAAATTGTTAAAATGAGGAACATACATGATAAACGTATACAAACCCATGAGTTAGAAATAGTAATTGCGTGCGGTTATTTATCTGACAACGGAGACAGGAAACTTGAACAAAAAAAACTGTAACAAAAATATATATTCATTTTTGGATACACAGTTACAACAAATTTCTGAAACATTTCTGTAAATAGGGCGAAAGTCTCCCGGTGTCACGGCTTCAGCCCCAGTCGAAACCATCGTCTGACAAGCCAGCGATACTAAAAAACAAAATATATATATATTGACAATGAACTTCTTGTACATTTACATGCAGGTATAAACTATTTCTTCCATCTTTATATACCATGTTTACTTTCCTTGAGCAAATATTATTTGCGTACTAATTTTGGAGGAAGTCAGCTTGTGTGGCCATGCGATGGAGGAGGTTCGTAAACAACAAACAAGTGCGGTCGGTACCAAATTACATTCGACCTTGTATGAGCTGAAATTGGTTTCTCAATACCCGGTCTCCTAAAATTGCACTTCCAATTTAACATTTCATTTAATCGTTAACTGTCCAAGTTGCTGTAACAGATGTCACACAAGCTATTGTGACGTATGTCACGCTGTCACAGTATTGTCACTGTGTTAGTTAATGTCAAGGTTGATGAATTGAATAGTAGTTTATTGGCAGGACTTGTAGGGAGTATGGACATTGGTGGGAAGGGGGGGTGTCATTCTATTTCGGAGGAAATTGTAAGTATTAATTTTCATTCTAGTGTTCCCAATTAGTGGTTGTGAAACTGTTGGCATATTAGACACTCAAATAAAATTATCATTATCATCATCATCATTATAACTGTCGTTATCATCATCATTATCATCATCATTATTATCGTTATCACCATGATGATTATCATGTCATCTTGGCATCTTATCGTTATCATCATCATTATTATTATCATTATAACATAATACTATATTTCATGGAACCACATAATAATTGAGCAGATTTCTGGAATATCAGATACGGAGAAAACAGCCAAATAATAAAATCAAACACTTTTCAAAAATGAATTTTTAAACTTCTGTTCGAAGACAAACGACTTCTTCGAAAACTTAACAGAATCGTTACACGGTTCTTACCTGCCAAGATCCTGGTCTCCTTGGGAAAGTTCCGAGTTGGACAAGGAAGGAACCACCTAGGGGGCGAAAAAATATTATACTGATGTTTCAAAAGTTTTTGTGTGGAGTTTAAATTAGTTGTTATCCAAAATACGCGTTTTTAGTGAAAGAACTTGATAGCAGTTTTCTTTTACCGAAGCAGTAATCCTGTTAAAATATGTCATCATCGTTATTATTATTATTATTATCAGAATTTTGACCCTTAGAACCACTCCTTGCCTAAACTCTAACTTGTAATTCATTAGTTTGCATGAGGCGTCTGTTAGACTTCTGCTGATCCTAATTCCTTCGTTGACCTTTCTCGTCAAGCTGACTTGTTCAGTTTGTTTGTTTGTTTGTTTGTTTGTTCGTCCGTTCGTTCGTTTGCATTTTGCCTCTTATTCAAGATTTTCCTGTTGGTTGCTTGCTCCTTTCTTCTGCATTGATTGATTCGTTCGTTCGTTATCTCGTTTGTCAGTTGTATTGAGACATGATCGCATGAAATCTGGCAATACTTATACCTCTTTTGAACCAGTTCGATGCCTCGCACTGTCCTCGGTTGCAGAAACCTGTTAGAAAAACATTTAAGAACAATGAGTAACTGCAGTAAAAACAGCTTTCTGCAAGTATTATAAGATCGTATCCAGTTTTTCGCATAAAACGATACAACACCTTAAGGTTATACTATTTTTGTTGCGTCCGTGGATCGTTGGGCGTTTAACCAGTTCAGAAGTTAAAGAGGTTGACTCCAAATAATGGCGGTACTCGCAAACCATTATCACCTTCTGATACTGAATTCCTGAACCCTACAATTCATCAAGAAACCTCCAAAGCGGCCGCCTTATTATAAAATTTTGTTAAGGTGGCTCCCAACTGTTTTTCATTTTGCTGTGCCACTGAACTTTACAAAAGGCTTTCTCGTACGTCATGATGGACCTGTGCCAGTTTTTGTTATCAGGTGTTGCAAAAACGTTTCAGCTTATCAACCCTTGTACTCTCATCGGAAATTTTGTTTCCATGGCAACATTTGTAAAGAAAATTTCAAAAAATTCTGTCAAAAGGATTTTTCGCCACCTTAACATTTCAGAATACTAAGGTGGCGCCAAAACGTCTTGACAGAATTTTTCAAACATTTCTCTAAATGTGCTCCTTGGTGTGCAAACGATTTTGATGCAATAAAAAAGGAGGTTTACCGACTAATTTTTGTGTAAAATGCAGTCGAATGCTAGAAATAAGGTGTATTTGAGACCCTGTCAAGTTGCCATGGCAACCAAAATGTCTGTGGGAGTACAAGGGTTGATAAGCTGAAATGTTACTGTAACTTCAGCTTTCAACGAGTAGCAAATATCTTTTACTATAAACAAGTAAGCCTTTCATAAAGTTCAGTGGCAATGTAAAATTGAAAACTGTTTCGAACCACCTTAAAGACGCATTTCGCGGTACATCTTCAGTGCACCTGCAGAGCCAAATATAGAAAATATCACAGAACAAAACTGGAAGAAGGCAATAGTAAAACGAAAAATAAAACTCTCTGCTTACTCATTGGGAAAAAACTATGTAAATTGAGGTTTGAAATAGTGAGTTTTAAGGATTTTAAAATTTAATCAGTGACTCTGCGTTTTTGAGCTGACTGGGCCAACTGGCTTCAAAATTTGGGCGCGGCGATTAGGCAACAGAGTTAGATGTCGAACTGGGGCTTCCTCATAAAACATCTTATGATAATAACAATAATAATAATAATAACAACAACAACAATAATAATAATATTTTTATTAATATTACTATTGATATTATTATTATTATTATTATTATTAATGTTTTTATATCAAAACTTATGGTCAGATTTAGAATTTTCGGATGCTCAAAAAAGGTTTTATAACATAATTTTTATAGTACGCACGTTCTAATTGGTTGAAAACCCGTGTGACATGAGAGTATATCACACGGGTTTGAATTTTAGACAAGTTCCGTGTGTTTGCAAATTGTGTTTGTTAGTAATATTACTCATCGTGATTTCTTTATACTACTCTCGTGTTCTTAAGGGAAATATAGAATGTTTTTTCCGTGTGTCAGCGCGCGAACACGAGAGTGGCACAGGGAAACTACTGCTGAAGTCGAAAGCACAAAATAGCAAAAAAAAAATACAAAAATAGAATTGTCTCATGATTCATTGACTCATGACCTTCTCATAACAATTTCAAAAAATAATATAAACTGAACTGAACCTCGGCCAAAATTATCTGTTCTCATAAAACAGAAAGCCGAATATCCTAAAACAACGCCAAGCTTTGGTAAACAGCTTTCAGTTGTAGGGTGTGGAACATTGTAGCCATTGGTTTGAATTCTAAAACACTGCACAATCACAGTATTAGCAGTCTATTTCTGAACAGAGTTTTTTTATTAAAATTTGGGCTTTAGATTATAGTTGTCAGTCAACAGCTTTAAAAACACATAAAGCTCTTTCGGAAACAGATTCTTTTACTTTTAGCAAATAGGCAAATTGAAAAACTCGTGTTTCGACAAAACAAACTTGGTTCTAACTCTATGGACTGTAAAAGTTTCACTGTTCATATGGTGTGATAAAATTATTTCCACATCTGAAGATTGATTCAATATATTGGCTTTTTTTCAAATCAGTAAGTTGTAAATAAACAAAATGTGTTTGCTGACGCGAGATGCAATAACATTTGTACTGGTAGCAGACGGAGTTGGCTCAAACTAATTCCGTTTCTAATTCGATGGCAGCCACAAGAAAGATTTTTGTCAAGTTTTGATTATTAACTTATCTTAATGGTTATTTACCTGGTATTTTGCTTTTGACAAATCAGCAACCCAGCTTAATCACTGCTGCACGCTGTTAATCAGTAATCATTAATAAATATTTGAGCCAAACGTTAGCGCTAGCGACCGTTTCTATCATATCCAAATGAGGATTTAGTGTGAATGTGTTCCCGCGTTGTGACAAATCTTATCCTGAGTTTTAGCTCGCGTGGCTTTCTTTTGAAGGCAATTAAACTTCTACAAAGAGTGACAACGCAACTGGTGGTGGTTTCTTAACAACAAAGAACAGCAAATTGTGTCTGTTGTTTCGTGAGACCGCTAATTTACATACAAGGTACAGATCCAGAGCCAAGATGGCGTGTGTAACACTGATGACAGTGGTGTTACTGGGCCTTTTGCCTGTTGCAGCAAGTGCCATCAGTTGTCCTTCACAATGTGGCTGTAGCACCTCGGGATCAGTTGGTAGCAGTGGCTATGAGCTCAAGGTCGATTGCTCAAACCGACAACTCCATACCGTACCGGACAATATTCCAGTTGGAACCACTCAACTGTAAGCTCTTCTAAACTTTATTAAGTACGAACTCTCTTTACAGCACACACAAAATCAAACAGCATGTATGGACAAACTCATTTCTCGTCCAGGTTTTGATATGAACCTTATATTATTTATAGATGTATTTTTGAGATAAAACAGTAAAGATTTTATTAAGGTGAGTACTTCGGAAACAAGGTTGTGGGTTATGCTGACATATGTGGTTTGTTATAGTTTCTATCATTGAGAGATGCAGTACTGTATAAAGTTGAAGTCTATTCGATGGGATTTTCAATATTAATGCCACGGAACATTTTGTAATTGTGTATTTGCAAAATATGTCGACGTGAAGTTATTTCACAGCTTGTTCAGCACTGAAAACCATACTAATTCAAGTTTAAAAATAGTCGCTTATGATTGTAAACAACGAACATCCTCTAACAACTAAACAAGCGGAAGGCCAACGCTTTCGTGTACGGTGAATATTCCTTTTGAAAACCTGTGCTCGATCCTTTAGTCTACAAAGTTAAGATTTGCGTTTAATCTGGGCGAGTATTACAGTATGAACGGAAGAGAAACAAACCTGAAAGGCGTTGAGATGTAAATAAATCTTTACACCAAAATATAAACAAACCCAGCGTGCAATGTCCAAGTGAAATTTACATCAGATGGAAGTTTGGAATAATATAATTGAATTTTACTCATTCTCATAGATTTCTTTGAGTTAAGTGAGTGTTCCTTCAAACATAATTTTTGTTGTATCGGTGATCGTTCGTGGCCGATCGTGGTACACGATGTAAAGTCAATTTTAAATATATGTGCGGCAGGTATCGTGTTAGCCTCCAATGCAGGCTAGTATCGTGTTCGTCGATATAAATTTGACAGCTTTCCGTTTCCGTATTTATACCAAGGCAAATCAGAACAAGAAATTGCGGTTTCTGGTCGATTTTGAGGTTAAATAGTAAAACTTTAAGGCGAATTATTTTGGGTTTATATATACATTTCTTTCTTTCAATTCTTTTAATATTTGATTGAACAATGAATGCAGGAGTCGTTCGGTTGTCATGCAGCTCGCCAGAACATTGCCAGTTTTGAAATATGTTTATTGAGATATGTTTTGGTAATGACAGAGAACGAAGTTCATTTGAATAGTTGGCCCACTTGGCCGCGGCAGGCCTGTTTCAGAGCTATTGTCAAGCTCTGTGTGTGAAATGAAAGAAAATCAGTAAAAGACGGAAAAAACACTTGAACAGTATTCTCTTCCCTTCCGTGCTTACTGCCATTTTTCAAAATATTAAAATATGTCAACCCGGGTACATGCGCCTGAGATCTCACTCGTGTGCTGCTGTTTCCAAATCACACATCCGGTTTCAGCTCCAAAGTAAACAAATTTTTCTCCTAGAACAAATATCAGTTCTCGCAATCATTCAGTTCCAGAAATGGAGCCGGAGGTTTTCTCAGTCACGGTAGAAGTATAGTGAGCTCTATATTTAAGACCAAAATATTTTTGATTTATCTAATGCGGCTCTTAATAATGCGGTTTAGTTCAATTATATTGTCTGTGTTTTAAACCAATTTGTCTGATCGCATACAATAACATACTAAAAACAAGGAGAATCGGATGTTTTCAAATTTTAGAACTTTAATGCCAGTCGTCAAATTTCACTGTCTTTAGCTCAAACGAGAAATTTAAAATATATATTATTTTAACAGACGGCTATTTAGTTTTTTAGTTTTACAATTAGAATGAGTGTCAGCAGTTAATTGTGACCTTTGTTTCTTTCATTGAATTAAAAAAAACACAATTATAAAACAATACAATACAATACAATGTAATACATTACCTTTCTTCATCAGAGTGACAGGATCGACCGGTAGCACGAAGTTAAACTTACCCAAAAAACTAAAATGGTTAGCACCTCGCGATTCCAAATCAAGCTAAGCTAGAAAGTCTATTTTTAAACCTGATTAACTCATCCGATCTGCACAGATCACAACAGAGTATCAGTTTAACTTACAGGATTGCGTGTCAGTAGAAAGAATAAATGTTCGAAACTGATTTTAAAAACAACATTGATAAAACAAAGACTGCTGTTGTCACTGTGGTGTATACGTTTATCTCTTCCAAATTCATAATGGATTTAGAAATTACGATTGAAATATTATATTAGTATTCTTCTTCCCACTTTAGAAAAGCCATTTTTGAACATGGAACGTACAGCAACTGTAGCCAAAGTAACACATGATTTGTTACCATGGAAACTAATTAGCTTGGTCAAGTGCTTGGTCAGTTTTTAACTCTATGGACTATATTTAGAATCATTATCCCCTTTGGACTAATTAATTTGAATAAAAATAGGTTTGCCAGTAGGAGGGTAAACATTTTGAAAGAAGACGATTGAGTGGTGATAGGATCGGAGCTGGGGGAGGGGAGGGGAGGGCGAGAAGGGGGTTGTACGTTTGAGTGGGTATAAAATAGAGAACAAAACGGTACATGCCAAAACTACATTTTTATAGCGTGGTTTTCGTGCGTATTGGGTATAAAACCAACATCAGACTTTAGCACAATACAACGAGGAAAAATAAACGGGTTTTCGTTTGAAATTTCCAATAGCTCTGGCAATGTGCAATGTTCAATCAGTACTTTCCAGAAAAGCAACAGTTTTTCCAATCTTAGCAGAAGTGCAACTGGGTGTCTGTCTAGAACATTCTCGTGAAACGTTTAAACTTGTTAAGACTAAACTTATAGAGTAAAGAATGACACTTAAAGCCAAACGTGTTAGCTTTACTGTGGTTTGAAAATGGACAAGAAAATTCAGAGATGTATAAGGAAAAGGCTTTGCTTAAAAAAGTTGTGCGCGCATTCCCAAATCTTTTGCAGGATTTCAAAAATTAGACAAATGTACCTTTTGTCTGTTTCATAGGTTAATTCTAGCACTATGCTGCTGCTCCACAGTCAACACTTCGGACCGTATATATGGGCCATATTCCTTGATAACAACCTGAAGGCAACTGTAGTAGATAAAATGCAGGGAATATTTTTGGCTGAAAGTGTGTTTGTGTTTTGTTACACTGGGCACTGCGTGCCATTTTCCAAGTTAACTGAAGCAATTTGCTCTTTTCAGGGTCATTCGACAGAACAAGATAAAATCATTGCATTCTTCAACGTTCAAGACATTAACAAGACTAAAGAAAGTGTAAGTAAGGGTTGTAATGTAAAAAGACTTGACTTAAACTTTTACGAAGACAGTAAAATAGAATATAGGAATCCGCATGTCTGACTTCCTGCACGCAACCCCCCCCATCCCCCCATAGCAAGAGCGGATACGAATGAACAGGGCATACTGGCAAACATGCGGATAGATTTACGATACTGACATAAAAGTAATGAACTTATACCAGGACCGTAGTCAGGAAACTTGTTTTCATTTTACGTGTATTGAATTTTAGTGACTAGGTGGGTCGCCATGCCCCCCAGGGGAGAAGAGGGGGAGGGGTGAGGGTACTCCCCGTAATTTACTGTACGGGTATGTGCCGCCCTTAGGGCTATAATTTTCGGGCCGATTAGAGTATACATTTTACCTGATTATTCTGAAAAACGGTAAGGTTTGCGCGGAGAATCTGTGGACCATAAAATGTTTCTCCTAATTTAACCCTTTCAGCCCAAGCCAGTTTATCAGTATGTAAATTCTCCTTACATTATCCACACAAAATAAGTTGTTTGGTAATGAGAATATAGCAATTGATCATACTTTGCAGTTTTTCAAAGATGAAAAACAAAATTCTCCCAACCTGTTTACAAAGAAACTATAGAGACAGTTTAGGAGAATTCAGCAATACGCCATGTGGCGTGTTTGGGGCTGAGAGGGTTAATTTTATCCGAGATTTCTACCGTGGACAGTCACTTTGCAGACTTCAGTGATAGGATAAGCAAAATACAGGCTTTGTTGCAACCCCGAGGTTTTTATTGGCCTGTTCATACGGACGGCTCCTCAGCTAACCCCAGATTTTGGATAATATACTGGACACTCCCCTTTCACAAATCCTGGATCCTCCCCTTGGATGCTGCTCAACAAGGGCCATAGCGATTTTTAAACTTCTGTCGACATGCACTCTCAAAAAATAATTTCATGGAATGAGGAACTAAACTGTAATTCTGTTATTCTTTCTATAGTAACGGCTGATTATGTTCTGGGGTGTATTTTTGCCAGTATGTTCAAACAGAAATAATATTAATGCCCGATATCTTGACTGAATACTTTGAGGTTTCAGAGAATGTGCGGCTGGTGGGAAAAGTTGCGTCCAACTATAGGAATCTCTGTGTAAACTTTTCTTTCAAAAAATGCGTAAACTGAACTCGATAACCGCGGGTTCGGGGAACTCGCCAAAAAATGTCAAAGTTTTAATTTTTATTTTGTCACAAAGAAACAAGGACGAACTAAAAACAAATATTTATAGTGTTTGTTGGTTTTTCACAATGTTTTCACAGTTAACCTGGAACCGAATTATGTTATTGTTCATATTTAAATACTAAGAGATAGATCGGCTTATTGCTAATAATATATACCCTGTTAATTACAGCAAGAAACAAAACTGATTTGATAAGGTTGGCAATTATAATCAATATAGTTCTGTTTAATAAGTATTTACTTGTTATAAACTAAATTTTCATATTTGCATTGCTAAAATATTTAATCAGAGCTAAAAGAGATATCGCTGTTACGCTTAGCACTGAAAATTATACAGGAGTTGTTAATACGAATTGTTTTACAAAGAGGGATGGTAAAAGTCCTAACACTTAAAGAGGTAATGGGGTTTTTGTTGTGGGGGAGTTGTTGTTCAGGTTCAAACGAAGCGTTGTCTAGTACGAAACTATTTTAAAAATGAATAAATTAAACAGAGTAAAGTAAAATGTCGCTTTTCAGCATGCTAGGCTGAAAGTATAGAAAAGTATGGAAAGTATGGAAAAATTTGTAAGCAAAGCAAAGAATTAATATTTGAGGCTGAATTACTTGAAGTGGAGTTCAAACCAAGCTGATACACGTGTTGAAAAAAGCGGTTCAAAATTTTAAAAAAAGAAGTTACCAGGAGTGAGGTTCGAACTCACGCGTGCATCTGCACATTGGAACTTAAGTCCAACGCCTTAACCTCTCGGCCATCCTGGTACGTTGGGTGGAAACAAGTTAGAAACTTGTGTTTTCCTGAGCACCGCGGAGGGAAGAGGGGGGGATGCTTTAACACCCTTCTTCTTTTTGTAAATAAATTGAAAAAAATAAAGCCAATATACTGCCAACAATTTCTTGACTCGGAATGACAAACAAGAATAAAATTCGTAGTTTTAGACACATTTCCAGCAAATCAGAAAACCTAAATGTGAATATTTTCTATTTTATTATAATCTTGCTAATACAATTATATAGGTGTAGAGTTAATAAGAGCTCGTTTTTCAGTGACAAATATGAAACAACGACAGACGAACGTCCTGGGTAAAAATTCAAATGCTGGATCCTCCTTTGGCGGAGATCACAGAATTGTAGTAAGGGACGAAAATCAACCTCTGTGAGTTACGTGTCTGGACTGACATATCGGAAAAACGCCAACCAAGCTCACAAATTTGCAAAAAACAAGAAATATATACAAAAGTTAAGGGTTTTATCACACCAGGTTTGCTTGTCTTGCTCTTCTTAGACCACTGTGAAAGGTCAATCGCATAATTTTTTGGTCGAAAAAAGTTACACACTTCATACTTTTGCTCTAAAAATTTGATTTCAAGACGCCATCTTGGAAATTTGGCCAGCTTTTTTCTCTTACTACCTCGCACGCATGCGCAGTCGTTATTCCGACATGTCGTCTTAGTTCGAATTGGAAGTTAATAATTGATAATTCTGTTCACAGAACTAACACTAAGCGATTTAGTTTGACTATTTCTTGAGTTTGAATTTCCCGCACGCAAGAATTTTAGGCCCCTTCAGGCTCTTTCTATATCACTAAAATTCGCCAAGAGTGGGGCCTGGAACTGAAACCAAATTACGTCACATTTCAAGATGGCAGCACGAAGGAAATTCAAACTCAAAATATAGTCAAATCAATCGATTGGCGTTAGCTCTGTGAGTAGAATAATCGATTTTAACTTCCAATACGGACTAAGGCCATATTAACGTTTTACCTGAGGGCAAAATTGTTTTTCAGCCAAGGGAGGCGTTACCCTTTGAAAGTTTTCCATAATTTCAAAATTTCATATGCTTCTAAAATATCTCATAAAAAGATATACTGGACTGATACATGTGTGTGTAAGCCTAGTGGAAGTTGTGTTTTAATACAATACCAGCATGTGATCGTCAAGTTGTTTCTCCACCAACAGCTTGCCATTAATAGTGAAAACAGCCAGATGTCCGGTACAGTCCGAGTAGTTGATTAGAATGAGACCATCACGTGTGAGTTTTACTAGCCGAGGGCGCACACAGCCCCTGGGCCCGTGTAGGGTCCGCAGAAAGTCCCCTGATGTGCTGTGAACTAAACAAGGCCCCTCTGAAATAGAACACAAATAAAACATTTGCGCTGAAACATTTACGAAAAAGATCAAAACTTTTAATTACGGAAGATTACAGAGTAAATCGAAACAATATCAATAACTAAACGGGCGAGTCACGTGTTGAAATTAGGCCGCCCTATAGGCGGATTTCAATGTTTACATTTTACCTCATTAGCATAATATAGCATATCTACTTGTCCCCGATGAAGCTGCGCGCGAAATTTTTTCTCCGCCCGCCACCCCCCCTCCAAATGTCTCTGAGCTTCCGCCGGCCTTGTGAGATAACGAGAAATTTTTTATTTGGCCTAGGCGCTTCTTTTTCTATTGCTTGTTTTGCTTGGGTACGTTTCAGTTGTCAGTATCTTTAGTTTCGAAAGCCTTCGCTAAGACACGTTCCCGATTACAACTGATATTGAAACAGAAATGTTTGCTCGGCGAGTAAAGTTGGTGTCGCCTTTAGTGATCAGTGTAAACCCTACAATCCAAGTTCTACTGCTGCACTGTTTCAGTTGTAATTCCCCTAAACTCTGACTTGTTGTCTTACTACAATTTTTTCGACTTTTAAAAATTTCCAACTTTTGAAATTTGAAAACAACTGTTAAACAATGCCCGCTGACTCCTACTCTTCAAGTCAAGTGGAACAAGTGGTTATTTTGTGGATTTTAGCGACAACTGTTTCGAAAGTTGGAACGAATATCACCACTCATTTCAGGCTATTCTTCAAGTTACGATTTAATGGGTTTCCGTCAACTGGTTCAAAAATTAGAACAAATATAACACCAAGCAATTCCACTCTTCAAAACAAGCAAAATAAATAGTTATTTTATGGGTTTTCGTCAAATGGTTCAAAAATTAGAACGAATATCACCAATCATTTCTACTCTTAAAGACAAGCAAAATGAACGGTCAGTTTGTGGGTTTTCGTTAACTGATTCAAAAGTTAGAACGAATACTGACACCCATCATTTCTATTCAGCTTAAAAATAAAGGGCCTTTTAGGGATTTTGGTCAACTCGAATATTTTTCAAAAGTTTGGTTTTGCAAAACTATAGTTTTTCGCGGACAAAGCTTGACAAGGTTTCGCTTCTTTTTTATTGTGTATTTTGCTTGAGTACGTTTCCGTTGTCAGAAGCTATAGTTTCGAAAGCATTTGCTGAGACATGTTTCCGATTGTAACTGATATTGAAACAGAAATGTTTGCTCGAGGAAATTTGGTGTCGCCTTTAGTGATCAGTGTAAACCCCGGCTACAATCCAAGTCAGTTTTGTAATTCCCCTAAACTCTGACTTGTTGTCTTGCTACAATTTTCAAATTTTCAAAAGTTCCCAACTTTGAAATTTGGAAACAACTGTTAGACAACGCCCACTCCTACTCTTCAAGACAAGTGAACAAGTGAACAAGTGGTCATTTTACGGATTTCCGCGACAACTGGTTGATACGTTAGAATGAACAACACCGATCATTTCCGGCTATTCTTCAAGATACGATTTAATGGGCTTTCGTCAACTGACTCAAAAGTTAGAACGAACATAACACCAAGCATTTCCACTCTTGAATACAAGCAAAATGAATGATCATTTTATGGGTTTTCGTCAACTGGTTCAAAAGTTAGAACGAATAACATCAATTATTTCTGCTCCTCAAGACAAGCAAAATGAATGGTCATTACATATGGCTTTTTTTAACTGTTTCAAAAGTTCTATGAACTATGTTTATAACGATTAACACCAATCATTTTTACTCTTCAAGACATGCAATTTGAATAGTCATAATATGGACTTTGACAACTGGATCTTAGACGTTAAAGCGAATAACACCAAACAATAATCTTTAGAATAATCAAAATAAATACTCATTCTATGGGTTTTCGTCAACTGGATCAAAAGCTAGAACAAGTAACACCCATCATTTCTATTCAGGGGTTAATCAATAAACGTTTTACACTTGTATTTTACAAGTGTAGCTACAAGTGTGAAACATTTATTGAATTGACCCTAGTAGTTTAAAACAAAGGGTATTTTATTGGTTTTGGACAACTCGAATATTTTTCAAAAGCTTTGGTTTTGCAAAACTATAGTCTCCACGGACAAAGGCTAATATTGTTTTCATGTCTCAGTTTCTGTTGTATCCGGTTTCGCTACTAGATTGCTAGATCTGCGCTATGGGAGCTTATAACATGTCTCGACACATTGGCACGAGTTTCAAATATAACTGATAATAGAAAAACAGTGCTACTGATCTTTGATCTGCCCATCTTACGAAAACCGTACGAATTGATTGTTATGATGTACAATGAGCATTTTATGAAAGTGACATACTATACTACACTTGAAGTGTCATTATTACCTTATTATTACTGTTATTTATTATTATATTATTATTGCGACAGTTACTTCACGCCCATGCATGCATGCCCCCAGGAATCTTTCTTTAAAGATTTAATTCAAGGAAGTTATTGCCAAATAATGGGCTTATGATACAATCGATGAAAAGCGGCTTCCATCACGTGAAAAATATTTCAGTCTTGATAAATTTTTCTTTATTATTTACG
>JAOEHT020036931.1:0-14249 GCA_025448195.2 Parazoanthus atlanticus | reverse complement strand
AGAGTTGATTATACCAAAGTGACGGGAAACACTGCACTTGTACATGTACTATCACGGTAGCCATTTGTGTTGATCTATTTTTGGTTTCAGTTAGGAAAGGCCAACAAATCCTTTCAAGACTCGACTGTATAAAAAGCCCGGGCGGGGGGGGGGGGGACTCACTATAGCTGGACGTCGGGGATATCGGGATGCTCGGCGTGTTTTTAGCGATTGAAATTAGCAATCCGATATTTCTATGGAGGTCGCTTAGACAAAGGAGGAAGTATTCTAAACCTTGGTATATTGTGGGGATAAAAAGGCTCCTAAAACATTATGCATTCCTTACTAAACTAGAGAACGTTTACTGAAATAGACAGAAAAATCAACCATGGCATTTGATTTCCTTAGTTCTGAGGTGTTACCCAATGATTGGGTATTTTATAACGTGGTTATCTTCCAACGAAACCCCCGATAATCAACCAAGAAAATAACCCCTCCCCCGTAAAGAAAACCAGCATTGATGAATATTGAGGCAATGTCTTGTGGCAATGTCACGGGAAAATACTGACATTTCGCATCACCTGGCTGTTTTCATCAACTAAGAAACTCCATTTGGCAAAGACAGTCCAACGAAAAAAACAGAGATCTCGCCACACGCCTGTTTGCCGCATTAAAATGTCTGTGTGTTCAGTTGATACAGACCCGTTCATATGAGAAGGCGGACTGGCGCAAGTGTCGTGGTATCGGGAAAATCAGCCGGGATCCCTCGGCAAGGGTACGATAACTGAGATTTTCGCATATAATAGGTTCAGCACGCTTACCGAAATGGAAGTTTATAGGTTTTCTATGGAAAGCGAGCCAGCTTGGTTAGAGATCTTTGATCATTCACAAGGGGATTTTTTCATCCGACAAGCGGGCTGGCTCAGTCAGTATACGTAAACGGGATGAACATTTTCCCACAAAACACACAAAAAATCTCGCCAAGTGGGCCACTGCTTAGACCAGGACAGCCCACCTCCATAGCAACAGTTCCTTACTCAGTTACTTGTCTGAGTGGCTAAAATAATGTTCGGACCGTGCGTTAAATTTAACCCAGTTATAAGGAGAATTTTAATTTCTTTTCTAGGAACACGTAGTCTGGTTTTTGTAATAGATGCATGCGCTGTCACGTATTTGCTGTTGTTTCTTCTTAGGGAGCAGGTCGAAACACATGCCTTCTTTTGGGGTTAGAAAAAACAACAACATGCAGGTCGAAACACATGCCTCCTTTTGATGTACGGCGTCTCAGAAGTTAAAACTCATTTTTTCTTTATCCCTGAATGTCTCCCAGGTCAATATGCTTAATAAAATATATACGTCTAATTTGTCTCGAGCTGTCATTTCATTTTGCCATTAAACCCCTGTAGGACGAAAACAGGCAATCAAAAATGCGGCCAAGGGAGAGGAAGGGATGGGGAGAGGGGGTCTCGTGAGTAAAATGGGTCCCTATTTAAGGCATGTGTTTTGACGTGCTCTCTTAGTTCGATAGATTTTGAATACTTCTATTTACTCCAGCAATGACGGGTTGTATTAACCCCCGCTTTTTATTCTCTTCCTTAAAAATGAGACCGGAATGATTGATCACTGTAGACAAATTGATATTGGTCCTCAAAAAATAAAGGTATACATCAGGTCTCCATACATTATAGAGCGATGCTTTCAATCCATTAACTGATTAAGTTCTGTGATAAAAATAGTTTTGAAGTAAATAGAAAACATTGAAATGGCGAAATTAAGGGTTAGCCACTGGCCTTATTGTATTTTTACGGAGGTGGTTTTGCTCTGTCAAACACTCAATAAATAAGTAAATAATAGAGTCTGGCCCGCCCAAATTATTTCTATAAAAAATTACCCATAGGATTTGCTTAAATTAGAACTAAAATCCTGACCAAGTTTCAACTTGTAGTAATAGTCACTGCTGCACTATACCACACTGTAACCTTGTATTTTTCCTTCAAATGACACAGAACCGGATCATGTTTTACAAAGACAGAGTATCGAAATGAGCATCTCCTTATAATATACAATAATCCAAAACATAGTCGTGAAATTACACCTTATCATACAGCTATTAAAGAAAGCAGCAATGGAAAACAACAATTAAAATTTCGCACTCATTATAAATCATTTATGACACTAACGGTAATATGTGTGGGCCTCCAATTAGACAACAACTTGTATCGAGATGTCAAAAATATTTATCCTCAAAAATCGATCGCATTCCTAGAAGACATGTGCTTTTGGTTGAAACTCAATATTGACCACGTATTGGGACAAAATCACGAACTAGTGTTTAAAGATAACATATCCTCCACATTATGTTTTTCTCTTCCGTTTCATTGTCTTGCTGTCTTAACTAACCCTTCCTCCATTCGTCTTCTTAAGTGTTTTGAAGAACATATCACAATTGACAAATATTTGCGGTCCTTGTCTCGTTTTCGCCCACGTCATCTCTTCCTTCCTTGTTAATGTGACATCTTGTTCCTTTGCTTCAAAACTACAATAAAATATACACATACCGTTTCACAAAAGAATCTTTATTTATAGTTGCGTGCAATTAATAGAACCCCATTCGCTTTATGTCTGCAAACTGCTCGGCAGAGTTGATGGGGCCTTAACAATATTTGCAGCTTTCATTCGCAGCAGACTATGAAACGACCCAGAGATGTCAATATCTATTTTATAATTACTGAAGTGGGGCTGAGAGTTAGACGGAAAGCAATACTTCTAAACAAAGATCTTTCACAAGTACGAAAACACTCTTGACCTCTTGACTCATGCAGCACGTGCGAGAAAAACTCGGGATAGTACTAACCTAGGATTGTCCTGAAATATGTCTGCATTCGAGCGATTTGACTTTGTCTTAGTGTGGTTGACCTGCACCTGCTGAAAACTTAGAGTTTTTATTCTGCCGAATATAAATGAAAAGTGAGATCGAACAAACAAGGGAGAGGCGCGTCATGGAAATCTGTTGATAATACATAACAATTCTATTTAGTTGCGAACCGCCCCCTCATTAGTCAGCAAGCGCGAAAAAGTTATGTTGTTGAGTTGGGAGAGAGGGGCGTTAATTTCTCAATAGGTACGTATGAACTCGGCATGGCGTGCAGTTTGAACAAGTGCGTGTCATATCAGAAACATGAATACAGTTCACTGATTTATGACGACTTTGCTCGACCAAAACAACTGCAGGAACAGGTATTCTAAACACTAGGGAAATAATCAACCATATTGCGTGCTGCGAGACACAAGGAAGACCAATATCGAGTAATTTGACGTCCCTTCCAGGCGCCTTACTATATCAATCAGTGTTAAACAAAGCTTTCTGTTTCTCGTAGGGTCACGAAAAGCTCTCTTGCTTGGATAATCGAATGAATATCGTCGACCATTTAATCTTCAACTGCTCATTCCAGAGGGAGAATTTCACGGTTTCGTACAATAGGCATTTGTCTGCAAGAAAAACGAAAGTAAAACATTCCCTTTTCAGCGTGTTCCATAACAATAGAAAGAAAATTTAAATTGGTTGACTCTGACTCAATAGAAAGACCAAAGCCGGAAAAAATGTGCTTTTATTTCTGGAAGTGGGAAAGCTGTTTTAGTCCTAAAAATATTTTGTTCAGATTAAAAACATTGTGGGTTTATGGAACGTAAATGGGGTGCGTCAGAGAGAAAGAAAAACAATATTCCCATCTTTTACAAATGGCAAAAAGCTTCAAGTCTGCACATTGTTTTTCGGTTTCTACTTCTACCCCTCTCCCCCACGAAACAGAAATGTTAAATTTCCTGCAACGACATACACATACTTATGACAAGTTCATCCTAAGAGAAATGTATAAGCATGAACTCTTAAATTTCTCTCATATTTGTCTAACACTAATTGCGGAAAATGATGTGTTTGTGCATATGGCTTGCGGTTGCTCAATACTGGTCATTATTTACTCGAGACACAGAACGGTATTAAGAGTTCAATTCTTCAAATCACGACTCAATTTCGTCTTTCACATTCACAATAGAATAAGTTCTAATAAATTATTTTAAGAAAACTCAAAACCTCCAGCAGACTTGAGCAACCGTGATGGCTAGAATTTTTTCAAATAAACAAAAAGAAACACGAACGTGGCTTGAGTCGTTATTAAAATAGATTTGTTTTGAAACAAATTACATAATTCATAAATAATTCAAATAGAGTTGATATGATGTTTAAGTCGGTAATTACGTGCCAAGGTGACTGGTTAATTGAAAACCCTCGGAGCAATCTTTCACAACAACTTGAGTGGCTATAAATCGTTCTCCTAAGACAATATAATACTGAAGTTTGGCTCTGTGTAATTGTTTTGCTTACCAATAAAGTTATAATCGTGGAATGATGTGTAAAAATTTATCAAAATGTGTCACCACGTATACTAAGATGACTCACACTTCAGGTGACGAAAAGTGTTCGGTGTTTCCTGTACTGAATTCTTGTTAACTTACATCAAAATAGAAACAGTTTTATGAACTAGTGACAAAACCAACCCAAACAGTATGGCAATAAGTAAACACTTATATTAATTACTGGTCTGTTAAACGTCAACTAAACCAGAGAGTTTCCTTCTTTTCGTTTAGTTTTTTATAGTGTAGCTCCTATTTAGTTAACACTTGTCCAACTTCGAACACTAGAAATGGAAACCGTTAATTCAAACATTATCTAAAACAATGGTTCACTAATTCAACCATTGAACCAGAGAGTTTCTTTTCGTTTAGCTTTTTAGAGTGTAGCTCTAATTTAACACTTGTCCAACTTCAAACACTAGAAATGGAAATCATTAACTCAAAAATTACCTTAGAACAATAGTTCACTAGTTCAAGAGCTAGTAAGAGCAGCATCTTCAGGAGATTCAAATGCAACGGCTTTTTAGCAACTGGTTTCGGCTAAATGTAGGACATTTAACAGAAACAAATTGTACAAATCTCTTATGCCTTCTTTTCTCTTATAAAAGCCTATAGGCTTCTTAACAAGATACCTTGTCACGTACATAGTAAAATACTTTCAAAATTAGGTACTTGGCGTTTTTAGCTAAGAAAGGGTTTGTTTGATCTGTAATTACACGACAATATGGCAATGGAAAGCAGACTTTGCATGATCAAAATCGCTGTCAAAACTCTCTTCGTACTTACCCCAATGGGCTTTACGTATTCCTTAGACCTTACACGGAAGCAATACCAGCCCTGGGGGATTCCGAAATAGAATGGCATACATATTTCTCCAAATTTCGAATAGGGCCCGAATAGCTAAGAATGATTTTTTCGATATGTTAAGCTGACTAGTTATTTGAATTGTCAGATGTTCTGTGACTGATTTTTGCAGTGTATACATAGCGCAACGGCTTAGCAGCTAGCTGGGATCAAAGCTTTCAAGAGCAGATTATACCACTTTAAATACTTTATAAACTGAAAAACATCTTCTTTGTACTATAAAACCAATTACAGTCGTTACAAATGATACGTTCTCTTTTTCGATAATAATTTAACAGTAAAAGTTTCCATTGTCTTTAGGATATTTGTTGCCACGAATGACAGTGATCTTGCAGACGTGTGCTGAGAAATGATTTATCTTGACTTCGTTGCGAAATATTGACAGTCACTGGAGCTGATTGAGCGAATTGTCCCAAAATCTATGCTAAAATCCTTTACAGACCTTTCGATCTAATGCATACACGACAGGTCTATACCGTTTGGAGTTGAACTATTTTAACATATTCAGAACAGACAGCCGGGAATAAGACATTCCGCCGGTAACGGTTGTACTTCTCTACTACTGAATGTAAAAGTATTAGTCTTAAATAACAACCGGAGGGCAAAAGATATTAGACATTTAGCTAAAAGGCAAGTGCTTTGCTGGAATTTATAGCAGCTATATTATTGTTAAATATAGCAGATATTTTGACACAAATGTCAGTTGGGGAATGAAGAATCACACCATTTTCCTGAAAGATATGGATCGCTTCCAGCATCTAAACATGTACTTCCTGCATGCAGGCAACTGCATGTTCCTATAGCCACCGACACGCTCTTGCTTTACACAAACAATCTTGTTTCATCAAAACTACCCCGTGTAAGACTCCTAATATATCTAAAACGTTAGAGAGCACTATATAAGTACGGAAACGAGCTGAAGCAACGACTGCTTAAACAGTGGATATTCGAGTGCTTCTCTTCTACAATCGTGGTAAGTGTTAGATAACATATCACAAGTGTACAAGTCATAAATGTACAAGTCTATCTAAACTACCACTTGGAAACTTGTACTAGATTTTTTTCTATACATGCAACAAATACAATATTTAAAATTCGTGTTTTCCAGCTCTTCGAAAAGCGACCCTTTTTACGTGGAGTTTAGTAATCAGTTTCACTGTTTAGAAACTTTGCTCGAACCGAAACCTCAGCCATTAAAACTCCTCAACTGACTCAAGCCTTTATTTCCGCTTTCTGCTTATTACCTTTTTGATTTGAAGTGACCAACTCTTAACTCAACGAAGTTTACTATAGACTGAGAGTTAAATAGCGTTCAGCTTTTTGATCGAAAACCTGATTCGGATAAGAGATGAGAGTCAGAAGGCTGCGAAATTGCAAAGCGACTTGTTTCTGGTTTATCTCTTACTATCTCTCATTCAGAAATCTTGGTTGAATCGTTTCACGTTTCGCAGAAAAACAGGAATTGAGATGTGGTATTTGGCAGTGTGCTATGTCTATATATGGATCTATGCCAACTGAGGAAAAAGAGAAGTTAAATATTTGAATATTAGAAAAACCAAACTTATCTTGTCTTGGCCTACTTCTGCCGGATTTACTGATTTGAAAAAAAGAAGAATTGAAAATAAGTTTGAGATTATTGGTATTCATATTATAAACTTCAGATCACTAAGACACTACTGTACATAACTGCATTCGTAAAACAGGTTGACAAAAACTCAACTACACATTCTTTGGAAAACTACTTCCATAATAAAAAAAAATCAACAGGACTTTAGAACTTGTGCCTTTAGAATGCATGCAATTCTGATTCAAGAAATACAGCCACAATAATGCCCTTTGTTTATCAGCAGTTTAGCTAGATCTTTTCGTAAATATGATCCACCAGTTTGAATTTAAAAACGTTGGAAATTGTTTGAAAGTGTATATATGTATCCTTTCATTTCAAAACTTTGGATTTCATTTCTTGGATGTCAAATGAAGCTACTGAAGGTTTCAAACAAAAAATATCAGTCGATTAACTGAAACTACGAACCAATATGAACTTTGTGGTCATGGTACACTTTCTGTCTCAATGTGAATACTGACTTTACATAAATCGTACTTGAAAATTCTGAAACCAAGTTTGACCTATAAGTTGTACTGATTTTATTTTCTCCTTGACTAAAGTCGAAATATTGCAGAAAAGGGGGCACAACTATAGGATTTTCTGTTAATTTCGAGTTTTATTGCTACAGACTTAGTAAAAAATGGTCACTGTACCATCAAACTGAATGCACTCCGACTCCCCAGTTTGCTCTTTGATCATTGGAACGGGCAACAGTTTACATTGAAATTGTGTCTATATCAATTTAAATTTAACTATTTTACATCTGTGCATCAATTCGTCTTTCAAGTGTGTAAAAGTTTATCATTCACGTTGTAAAATGAGTTGTTGTTGGACTGATTTCGATCGTTTCTCCCTCAGGAAATGGTATACAAACGTGAAAAGGTGCTAATCATTTCTCAGTCACATGGTGAATGTTTCTAAAGAGAACAACATTTTCAATCGTCCTAAATATATTTCTTGACTGAAGTTTGAGAACAAAAGTAACACTAGATAACAACTGATTGTATTCCAGGAATGCAAAGCAGTGGCTATGATAAGACCTCTGTCGACTGGTTAAAAAGTTTCAAAATATTTAGTGCATTAATAAATACTTCTGCTGTTCCGGAGACACAAATTAGATTACGGTCGTGCTAATTGGGGGTATTTGCCAACTGAACTGGTTGAAAGGTAAAAAGGTCGTGGTCTTATAGGATATTAAAATAGTAGACACGCACATCTCTTCCGCCAAGAATTTCAAAACTATATTAAACTATGGGTGTTTCTTTACAACAGGAGAAATTTCAAAACGTATCCTGAAATGCTGACGTTCTCGTAATGTACCTCACAACACATTCTAGTTTTATTTTTTAAACTAGAAAAGTGACAAGGATGAAAAGTGTTGTCAACTAAATCAACAATTTTTTCGTTCACCTCTGATTATAATCTCTCAATTAGAGATTAAAAGAGACAAATGATGCTATAATGGATTTAGATGTCTGTGAAAGTTTCGCACGGAACTATTTTACCGAATGTTGTTCTCTAAATTTTGTATATAACCACACAGATAAAGTTGAGGTTATAGAAGCAAACAGCATCTATGAGATAGTTCGATCGCAGAACCGGAATATCTGTAGTTGGCTTCATAGTAAGTCGCAGAAGAACACAGGTGCGACTTCGTGCAGCACGTGATCAGTGATCCTACAATACTCAATAGCCAAACTTGCTAATATACACCTGGCTGGACACGGAAGCGAGGCCTGTGTCTCAACTCGTTTAGTGTGTGAGCACGTATACAGAACAACCTTCTGCTAATTTCAGTGTTCACTTTGATAATAATAATGATAATGATAATAATAATAATAATGATAATAGTAATAATGGTGACGATGATGATGGCGATGATGGTGACGATGCTCATAATGATAATGACAATGATAATGATAATGGTAATGGTAATGATAATGATGATGTTGATATTAAAATAATAGATTGGACATTTTAAGAAGAATGTCCATTCACCAAATGTAAAAACACACAGATTTTACCTTTACGGCCTGTGTACTCACAAGTATAGGACTCTGTCCCGTTCGTGTCCCACCCATTTGGCAGACATAACTAAGTTTGTATGCTGTTTGTTATTGTTACTGTACTTTATTTTACGAGTCCAAATCAACAGTCACCAAGTGTGATTTTCATTGCCAAAAGCCGATAACATTTCATAAGCTAAATTTGGTGTCTGATAACTTAATCACTATCAGTCACAATAATGTATTATCATCCACTCCCTCTTGCTCTTACCCATGTACAGTTCTTGGGGCATGATCAGTTGCGGATCTGGTGAGAGGGAGGGGGGACGAGCTATACAGCGGATTTTCAGTGCAAAGCAACCATCATTTCCACCAAAACTGGACCCCATTACAATAAGTCCAGACCGCCACTTTTAGTAGTGAAGTTAGGAATTGTAGAGCTCTTACATGGTGGTATGTAGGGAATTGTGGAGCTCTTACATGGTGGGATGTAGGAAATTGTAGAGCTCTTACTTGGTGGGATGTAGGGAATTGTAGAGCTCTTACTTGGTGGGATGCAGGGAATTGTAGAGCTCTTACTTGGTGGGATGCAGGGAATTGTAGAGCTCTTACTTGGTGGGATGTAGGGAATTGTAGAGCTCTTACTTGGTGGGATGTAGGGAATTGTAGAGCTCTTACATGGTGGGATGTAGGGAATTGTAGAGCTCTTACTTGGTGGGATGTAGGGAATTGTAGAGATCTTACATGATGGGATGTAGGATATAAGCCTGTGATAGAGAAATCAGTAACGAACGTGGAAACTTAAATTGTACACTAAAACTAATCAACACAGCTTCAATCCGGCAGCGACTAATAAACAGCTAGTTACATAGACGCGGAATGATAGTCAGTAATCGAGACGTCTTTGATATTATTATTGTTATTATTATTATTATATTTTTTTTATTATTATTATTATAATCTTAACTGCCGGCGACAAGTAAACAAAGGCAGGAACACTTTGGAACAGAAGCAAATAATACAAGAAAGTGGTTTAATACTTCAATCATCCTAAACCACAAGTGGTTTAATTGTTGAGAAGATCCAAAAAACTAAACACAATGAAGTATTAAAGAAAACCTCAGTTTGAAATAAATGTTTTCACCTAAAATAGCGTCCTGTTTTCATCATAAGATAAAACTGTGTTGCCGAGTTATGTTGGCTATTTATATTATTACTATCTTATTTTTTTAGTTATTAGTATTATCATTTTTATCAGTCCATAACCACCGTAATTTTGATTATTATGTATTGAATTCTGCTACTAGGTTTTGTTATTATAGCTATTACAGGTTATAAAGAATCACGTTCAGCTGTGGTTCGATATTGGCTTCCGGTGCCAAGCATGTGGAAATCACTGCCTTTTGATCAAAAACACTTAAAATCCTCCAATATAATGGAAAACGTGCTCACGTTGCAAATACGTGATTATAAATGTTTTAAACATTTATAAATTCTACATCAAGTGTTTTCCTTATTTCAACGTAATATGGTCGTGAGGTTAAAAACAAGGAAAAACTTTTAGAAACTGATATATATAAAGTTAAATCTTGGACAAAAGCTTATTAACATTTTCGGACTTAGTATAATATATATAACGACCTGAAACCATTATTTGAGCACGTTATAGCGAGTTTCACGTCTGTTTATCAGAGTAAGTTTGATGGAAACAGTAAAAGGAAACTTGATGCTTTTTGCTCACTCTTATATAAATACGTAACGCTGATCATACACTCAAATGTAGCTCTTGGAACTGAAGAACCGAGAAATTTTTGCTGAATGATACTGTACCTTTGCCAGCTCAATAAATTGTGTCATATTATAACTTTCATCTCCTTACTGATCATTGAAACTCAAGACAGTAAATCAAATATTTAACCTGCTTCATTGATAAGAGAAGTGAGTGAAGAAAAACTCGAGACTAGACTTAAGTACATTCGAGTAATATCCTGAAAGCTGAATCGTTGAGCTTGAACTACTTAACAACATTAATGCTGAGTTACGTATAAACTAAACGAGGCACCTGTGTTAGTTTACATACAGTACTCACTGGTAGTGCTCGCCTTGAATATTGTTCAAGCATTTGAATTCATGATCATAGTGTGTTTAATGTTCTTCTTGGTCATTACTAGATCCGGAGAAGGTTTCTAATTACCGACTACGGCAAAAGTGTGACAGGTATGTATTCAATACTTGAAGATCTTTAGTCTCAAGATAAAAATTTGACTCTTCCCCGCAAAACTGCATTCCTGCCATTACTAGGTAGCAACAAAATAACTTCGCTTTTTGCTTTATATAAAACCTGAACTGGTTGCATTTTTGCCTTTTACAGAAAAGTTGACAAAAGCATAATTGCAGAGAACATAAAATAAAGTAACTAATGTAGGTTCAATTGCTTTTCATAGCAAAACATCCATACAATTTGGATTTGTTTACAGCAAAACAGGCTGTTAATTGGCGCCATCGACAAGTGGAATCGTCTGTAAAAGTCCTTTATCGAGACATTTCCTGTAGTGGTCGTTAATCAATCATCCATCTCGGACATCTGCGACAATGGCAAAAATTGTTGAAATGGAAAACGTTTTAATTATGGTTGTTAATGGGTGTACAAACGGGAGAAATTTAGAGTTGCGACGCCATGAAATAGCTTGGAACCACTCATTTTAATGTTGATGTTTTGTATATTGATTTACAAACGATGATCCAGTACAAATATAGCGGTCTCACGAACTCCGCAGTTGAACTAAAGACCAAACCCTTTGTTTTTTATTTGTACAAAATTCCAGTGTATAATGTATAGTTGGTTTATTATATGTTTCCTCACTTTCAACTGAACAATTTTTCTTGCCTATTACTGGACAAAAAATCGCTTAGAACCTTCTACAAAAATGTTTTTAGTCTTTTTATTTTTTTTTAAAGCTACGCAGTTAAATTCGACAAGACATTTTTATCGCTTTCCTATAAACTAATGTTATCTCCTGTAGAGCATTGGGAAGCTCGTTGTTTGCTACACTAGGCGAATACACGCCAACACATAAACAGGTTCTTCCATCTGTTCCACGTGCTACACTTGCCAGTTGTTAAACAACAGTGTTTCAATCAAACGGTCTCGAATTGTCGGAAACACGGTTCAACAGCTCTGAGACAGGAATAGCCATATTTGTCAGTGGCAATCATAATAGATGTGCATGCAACTTGGAAGAGACGCGTCAAATGATTGCTAAAATATCACAGTACCATAGGAAACACGTATAAAGCATATTGTCTCTAAAAGAGATTCAAGTTAGCGGAAGAATCAGATGATATTACGTGCTGCGTGCACCTATTCTCTACGTAATACATTGAGATTGTGTGCTGTATACAAAACACTATAAACTTTGATATTCCAATACCACTACCGGTCGACGTATCAAAAATGAAAGAGGAATTGAAGGTTTTTAGCAAGTTGCAATCGAAATTTTAAGTCACTGCAATAAAGAAAAACAACAAATAAAGAAAAACAACAAAACCTTCTAAAAAGCCTTTTTCTGTGGCAAAAGTTTCTTGTAAGCTCAATTAAAATCTACCACATGTACATACATATATACATTTTCATACTCTGAGGCTAATATTTTCCAGAAGAAACTAAATTCACGCTTAGATTATATTTGATCCATCTATTTTTGCAAAAATATATTACCTTATGAAAACTAGACAAGATACAATTTCAATAAAGTAGACCTTTTGGCCATGGAAGAGTGCTTGCACCAGCACTCAGACATCACCTTATTATTAGCAAAAGTATACTTTTACTTTTCAAAACTGTTTTGGTGAATGAAGATGCAGTTATACAGTGGAATGAGAATGTTACCCACTAATACACCTTACAGATCACAGAAAGCAGAGGATGAGGATATCGCTATTCTTCGAAAATAATCTGGAATTAGTTGCGAAATTCGGATGCTGTTTTGTTACAAGACAGAAACAGGAATACACGCAATTTTTCCTGTTTTGATACTGGACTTGAGGTTAACCACAGTCGTTTCCACTCCGGGTGTTATTTCCTCTTTAGCGTTGAAATTGGTGACCAAACTTTTCAAGCACATCAAGCTGGTGATAGGAAGACAACTAGATTTTTCAAACTAAGCATTGTGCTGAAATGAGTGTATCCAAATAACTCGGGGGTGAACTCACGTGATTAACATTCCGTTGCTCTTTTCAAACTGAATCATGCATGGTGATTTAATAGCAAAACCCGAACATTGAAACGATTTTTCGTCAGCTTTGACTTAAACGTTGTAAGTTGTTGTACAGTTGTTATTCGGTTATATTTTTATAGTATAAGAATTTTATCTCTTTGCGCTTTATGGAAGAATTTTAGTTCAATTGCCTCTTGTCAGTACCAGACTACTTTGAGTAGAAGTTACTCATTGAGGTAAATAGCGAAGCTTGTTCAGATGTAGAATCACCATCTTTGAGGTTTCTCTGGTTATTGTTATAGTGATGATGAGAGAATATTAAAAGCAGTTTTCGTAATTAAAAAGCTTTAATTAAAAGCTTTCGGTGATCAGGTTTAAGCCAACACAATTTTTATTGCCTTAATATTAGTACCAAACTAATGGTTCCAATGTACTCACCGACATTACTTGCATGATCCATTAATCAAAGTAATGGACACAACTTTACTGTTGACGTTCATTTGATTACACTACGCAGTTTGACGATGGCACATGTTGAGAACCAAGAAAGGGTTTCTGTCCAAAGATATTAATACTGCAAGTATTTTGATCGAAACGAGAAAAATGTCTTGTAATTCTTAGCCGCCATAAGGAATGTTCATAATAATTCAGAAGGACTCCATCCAATCTGCTCTAGCAAGCTCTTCCACTCTAAGTGAGTGCTGTGGCTTTTTGTGCTGGATGGAAAAAGAACGGCTTATATAACTGTTAGCAGTGTCAAGTAACGCAGAACATTATCTATTGCAGTCAAGTGAACACTTTGCTCGTGACCATTTAATACACACACTTCACTTGCCATAGAGCGTTCACTCGGAGTACAGCTCCTCAAAACAAAGGTTTGATCTGGCAGATTTAAGTATATATAAGTTCTTCAATTCTAAATCCTTAACACAAAGAACAAACTCTTGGCTTTGGTTATTATGGCCAGTTCTTCAACCTAAAGTAATACAACAACTAACTTCTTTCCACAAGGCATAATTACTACATCGACTACATTAATACATTCGGATAATTGTTTTAGTATTTAGGTTCACATTTTTTATATGTCACAGAAGTTCTATCAATCTATTCTTCCATGCTTTTATTATAGTTTTCTTCAAATCATACTAATTATTGAGCAAGGAATGA
>JAOEHT020036823.1:0-14255 GCA_025448195.2 Parazoanthus atlanticus | reverse complement strand
GTAGTAGTAGTAGTAGTAGTAGTAGTAGTAGTAGTAGTAGTAGTAGTAGTAGTAGTAGTAGTAGCAGCAGCAGTAATGCCCTAAGGGGAGTATTTGATAGTTAAAGTTTAAGTCTACTCCAACCTATCAGTTTTTCTTACCACTAAAATCCTTCGTGTCCCATTCACTAAATGCGCAACTGTTTTAGACGGGCTCTTTCGATAACCAGATAATAATAGGCTTATTGTTCTCAATTTTTCAGTATGATTTGGCCTAAAATTGTATTTAGCTGTTAAATTGTTCTTATTTTAAATTCTTCTTTCTCAGTAATTATTACCATATATAATAAATCTGCTGTACTCTAAGATATTTTTGAAATATTTCGGGTTTTCGATGAGAACAGGTTAGCCGCGAAAGATCTATTCATTTACATGTATTGACCAAGGAGCAAATATAGGATGTTAACCTGAGTTTCATAATTTCATCTGGAAACTATCCAAATATGACGCTCAATTATTATCAGTACTGCACCTCAGATCAATCTGGTTCTTAATTTGTGCTAAAAATTTTGGCAAATTTGAGCCTCAGTGTTCCTTTAAATGTAAATTGTTCTCATAAGAAAAACACATCTACCAAATAAAAGAGCTGGTGCATTTATGGTTCACAATTCACAAAGTTAGTTTTTCATGTATTATTTTGTCATCGTAAATGAATCAGATCCAGATTCAAAGTTCAAAGGTCTTCGTTTGTGACTGCTGACTATGGCCGTTGTGGACAAGGTGCCTTTTGTTTGATACTAAAATATCTGCTTTAAAGAAACTGCCCAGTTTAAAATTGGGGAAATTGCTTTCTATTCACCTACAGTGCACCTGGTTTTTCTCCCAGCCACATAGAATGAATAGTTTTCATTACATCGATCTATGTCGTGCCTCAACAACGAATCGACAGTTAGTAATTTGAACAATCTTAGTCGTATAACAGCAGATCTAGAGTAACAGTGAGTAGTGAAGGAACCCGCCGAGGAGCACTGAACAATCCGTACAAATCTTCTGCAATATTTCAGCATCCTCAGTACCCACTGCGAGTTTCATAAATGGCTAATCCACGCTTCCCTGCCTTTGAAGGTAATTTGGCTTTTATTCCTAACGTTAAATGGCTGAACATTGATCATCATTGCATGGTGTAGTCTTTTATTAAATTCCTTCGTTTATTTCCTAATTACAAATTATTTGTTTATTACTTTAAGTCCACGATTACTATCTAAGAGTAATGCTTGGTGATATAAAACAACTTCTACCATAAACATTATTACATAGATATATACACAATAAATATTTTCTAAAGGCTGAAGCGACCTAGTCGCGAGGGTTATGATCGGGAATTGTAGCCGTAGATTACTTGGTCAACATTTGTACTTTATAAAGTTCTGTGTGTAGGGTTATATACAGATAGCTTCTCCAAAAATTATAGTATAATAATTTGAAACTATAACTTCTCATTTTCACATCTGATTATATTTTAACGACCAAATTGTCAATCAGCTCATCATGTTGGCTCGGTCAGCAAGACTATATTTCCGCTAGTATAACGCAATCATTCTTTCCAGCAGCTCAAATATTACCTGCTCCAAAACTCCACAAGGTACTATCCAGTCTAATAAAGACTTAGTCCAAAACTCCCATGAATATACCGGTTCTGAGTAGAACCATATTAAACTATAAACATGTCAAACTGGTCTGGCAAGTCAACGTGAATGGTGCCAACAATTGGCACTCCATGATTTGCACCAAGCTGTACCTCTTTAACTCTAAACTAACTGAAACTATACATTTTAATGATTGTTTGTATACATTTTTTACATCCACTTTCAGTTTATATACGAAACATACACTAAACTTTGATTCAATTAAGTATTAGCAAGCAAATCGAATTTGCTTTCCACGACCTACTGTCGGTTTAGCGTTGGCCATTTGTTTATCAAGTCATTCGGTTCCGTAAGTTATCATCCTCTGTTGCAGTTAGGTGCTGTTCTTCGTCTCGACCTGTTTTAAAAACAAAACTGCAGTCAACAGAAGTCATGTAAGACTCATAGTCGGAAAAGAGCTGTTGTAGATTTATATACATTTACAGACAACACTGAGAACACGTTAAAAAACTTGAATTCAAACTTCAGCCGTCTGCCATAATTGTGCGAGACTATCTTGGTAGAAGAAAATGAAAAACCTCTAACTCGCAAGTAAATCATAATTTGAACCCTTATTTTCAATTTGGAAAAGCCATTACTATGTAGTTGTTTCATGAGTCATCGGGTTTTTTCATTGTTTCGTAAGAAAATAAATCATTTTAGGACGGGACCGACTGCAAACACCATCTTGAACTTGAAAAGTTTCGAAGATTTGGCCATATAACCTCGACACAATCTTGAAAACTACTTTCGTTGACTGTGGTTCACTTTTACCCATGTCAGTAAAGATTAATTAGAAGACAAATGCTAGGACTTCAAAGTTGTGAAGAACCAACCTCGACACAAAATCAACCTCACAAATGACAAAAACAACAGATTTCCATGGATGAAGTTCCAAATTTTGAATTTGTTTTATTCTGGTCAACACCCACAAGAAATCAAAGAATATTAAAATTAAGCCTCATGGAAGTTCCACTGATATGGTCTCATTGTACAGATAGTATAACTGCACAAAGGTAAACATCGAATCATGATTACCCTCTTACTATGCGAGATCCACCAGATAAGCATAGTTTTACTGGAACTGATGAATTTAAAAATAAAGTCCAAACATTCAGCACAGGCCTAAAGTAACTTACTGAAATGTTTAAAAACTTCAGGGAAGATACTTTTCAATAGTACACCACAACCAATTGTCATCTATTACCATGTCTACTGGCCATGATCAATATACAGTCCTTGATGGTTCACGAATGTAGCGAGTTTCTGAAAACTCTCGAAGGTAATGTACTCAATCACAGGGAATTTGGTTTACAAATAGACGGTGTAATGCGTCAGACGATCACAAAAACTCTTAACTGAAGATCATAATGTCGCTACATCCACGAAGACCAAAACAACAAATGAGTCTATATTGGCATCTCTTCATAATGTAGCAGATTAATCAAACAATATGAAAATACAATGCTAATGAACTTCAGGAAACACTCAAAGAAGAAAACACGAAAGACAGTCCTTTGAGAGTTTATCTTTAACCAAAACGAATTCGATCTTGAGTTCGCTCCAAATTTAGTGTGAATACCTTTTCATGGAATTCGCCATTGTATATCTTTGCATTGTTTTCAACCAGTAAGTGACACAGATTGAACACCGAGTTGGTAAATGAATATAAAAACATGGAGCAACACCCTCCCCCTTTATTATTTTATCATGTAATGCTTCTAAAGGTGCAATAACTAAAAGGAAAACAATTTTTGGAGTCTTTGGGATGCAAAATGGCTCCAGTGTCCTTTCCAGAATCCCCTGAAAACTAGACATTGCACCAGGTTATGCATATTTGGGTGATCTTGTTCAGTCTACCTTGTTCTGACCTGAAGCTCCATAGTATCTTAAAGCATTCAAACTTCATCCGATTGACAAAGAAAATACTTCAGTTAACAGTCACAGAAGTGACTTCTGTATAAAATCAATTTTCATTTTAACTTTTCGCATTTACAGTTGCCGAAAGGTGACTGGACGTTTCGCATGCAGCGAGCTAGTGCTTGTGATTAATAAGTATTGTGGCGTTTTTAAGAAAAAGTTGTTTGCAGAACGTATGTATATTTATTTAGTTTCCGTACGATTTTCTAAATAACTAAATTTTTGTCATTTAAACTGCAAATCCAAATAATGATTGTTCTTCAAATTATTCTCTTAAATGCCCCAAAATGTAAGAAGCTTCTTACCTAAACTAATGTGTCCTTGAAATATTGGATGGATACTACTATGTCATAAGACATAACAAGTCGAACAAGACTCTTTCAAGGTCGGTAAACGACGCAAGAAGAAGCACTGCGTTGCCGTAGTAAACTGCCTCGCACACTGTTCACGCACACGTGTCATCTCGTGTAGGCAGCTCTTTGATGTGATCTTTTGAATGGCGTTCCCAGATAGCGGACGCATCGTACCGGAAATTACTTTACTTACGTGATATATTTATGACAAAGGAATTGAATAAGAAACGATTTTAAGCAAAGTTGTTCAATTCTTTTATGAAAAAGAAATCAGTGAACCCCGGGAAATTTGATGTGAAATCTCCAATACTTTCGGCTAAAATGTCTGTTCTCAACATAGAAACATAAATAGAAGCACTAAAACCAGAGGTGAATTAACAAACAAGAGCAATCAATGTCACTAATGCTGTACCCTTGGGGGAATTGTTGTCACCTAATTTATTCAAACCTTTATAAACACGCACAATTAATGGGTTTTGACTCGGAAGAATTTTCTAATGATGGAATGTTTAGGTTTTTAAAACATTTGCTATCGCGTTTTACCATAATTCTAAAATATATTTATCTTTAACATGAATAGCCGAAATATTGAGAATCTCAAAACGCAAGTCCTGCTTTCAATTTCCCCACTGAGGTACAGGTAAGTAAACAACGGCATGCTTTTTATGCCACAATGCCAAACAACCATTCATAAACCACGAGTCTTAGAAACTTAGAAACACAGCTCTTGCTGTTCACCTTTTCAATAAATGAACGGTAACCGTGGTGCAAGCTCTATATACAAATTTATAGTCATTAGGTCTTATGAGATGAGTCTGATCCATAGCCACTCCCTTACAAATGGATACAAAGATAATCCCCTGCATTTTGTCTCATATCAAACCGCTTCTCGATGCTTTTCAATCAACGAGACGGAATAGCGGAATATTGATGACCGACAGTTCGAGTGTATTTTGAAATAGTTCTCCAACAATTCAACATTGCAAATTCCTCTAATTCAAATTCAGTCTTTTAAAAGCATTTTGGTATTGTGAGTACGGTGAAGGTACGGTGCTATATATTTTAATGATACGTTAACAAAGTTAATATTATTACTATTATTTACAAAACTTTTATCATGTATTTTAGTCAAATTTTTGCACGGAGAAATCACGATTTGTAAATCGAATATTTCATGCTACTTGTATTATCTCAAATTCTCTTGTTGGTCAAACTTAGAAACATGTCATAAACAACCAACTTTACTATTTTCGTGGTAAACTAAGGCTCAAACTCGTCATTATGTCAAGCTGCTCCAATTGAAGTATTGTAACCTTTCTTGAATTGGCTATGTGTATTTTAGCCTTATATATATATATAACTGCAGACAGTACTGTTTCGGCCTTCTGGGCCTCATCAGTGCAGTGCTGAAGCTGCAGTTGAGGGAAGGCTATATAGCCACCTCAGAAAATCCCACGAATGTGGGATCTTCGTATGTTGCCAGAGTGCTCAAACTAGAAACTAGTGAGCTATGGCAACATACACTCCAGATAGAGTACTCAACAAAGGTTTGCACCCATAAATATATGAATCATTGTACAGTATTACATTTTAGATATGCGTATCTCTCACATGTTCTATATGTTCTAAAGCAAGTGAATTCTGAAATGTAGGGGTCTTGAATAGTCCTACAAAATTCCGAAATTCTCGCAAAATTTGGTATCTGGCTCGCTTGCTCGTTATCGCCAGTTTCCATAAATTAATGCTCAAATGTTCGTGCTCGCAAAATACAACGCTGTACTCGCAAAGACCACCGGATACTCTTAATTTTTTGTAGTATCAATCAAAGAAGTCAACAAGTTTCAAAAAACATCAAAAACCAATTACTTAAAAAGTCCGAATTTCAAGACTCGCATCTTCTCGATTTTTCTGACGATGCGGCTGCTTTTGACAAAGCTACCAGAAATTGAGACATACATAGGACTGATTATACGGGTACTCAGAACGTTCTAATGTGGTATAATTACCTCAAAGCGAAACACATCATGCATTGCATGCATCGAGATCGAAATACCTTATTGCATTGTAAATTGAGCTAAATCGTATGCCTTTGTTCAGATTTCGAAACACAGTAGTTAAAAAAATTCAAGTGACAAAATGAGAAAAGTCACGACCTGCTAATTCGCTTTTCAGTCTAATGTGTACACAAAAACCACAAGTGGACAGTTTTGATAGCAGTGTCATCTTTCTTTTTGGAAGAGATAAGAGAAAATTTGGCAGGATGCTAGGGCCACCCCCACTGTAGACAAGGAGCCCACGCCCGCCCCTACACCTCACCGAGTTCCGGAACCACCCGTTAGACAAGAACTGGTTCAACTGCAGCAAATCAATTGTCTCAAAGTTTACACGACTCTACGTGACCAAATCGGAGTTGTTAAAATTAGCTTCTCTTGCTGAAATGGATTGTGTCAATGATTTCCCTCTGCAATTGTAAGGGACAGGGGTCAATGCACATATAATGAATATTATCATATCAAGTTACGCTCGTGGATATCCTGACATTGCAATTGGGCTTAAGAAGCAAGTAGTGGAAAAGCCGCGGGAGGAGTGGAAATAACCTCCCCAGTCTTTCGCGGTTCGTTCTTTTCTGTGGGTGGCCGATACGTTCCTGTGCTCTATATTTGGAACAGATATCTGCCCCTGTGTTCCAAGTTCACGTATATAACTTGGCATAACATAACCCAAGGGCCGACCGTGCAAAAGGGAGTTCCAAGACAAGCAATTTTATCCAAAGCAAGGCGTTTCCGTTTTTGTTCGACACTGATTTTGATAACGTTTTGCATTTGAAATATCAGCTAAGTTCTAATTTGATGTTTAAATTGAGTTCATGACCAGGTGCCTGGTTTTTCTCCCACCTTTGTCGGGTGAATACTTTTCATTTCATCGCTCTATATCGCGTCTCTACAACGATAATTAGTAATTTGAACAATCTCACATGATCACAGCAGACGTAGACTGAACAAAGTCACGATATCTGCGCAGTGCAGCATAACAGTGTCGTGAAATAACTCGTCAAGCTAACAACAGATCGATAAACGTCTACTGTACTATTTCAGAATCGTCAACGCACTGGGCATTCTGATAGCAAATGGCCTACCCACGCTTCCCAGCATTTGAAGGTAATTTGGGTTTCGTTTGCAAGATTAGTGACTTAACATCGATACCTGCTGCATGCCTGCTGTCGTGGCTTCGATTCCCTTTAAATAATATTATTTCTTAATACAAGTGCGCTCTTAAAATCACTTATTTAAAACGTCCGGTACACGTTACAAAAACGTCTGCGAGTATGTAAGCATTTCGCCAAAAAGTAGAATAACTTCCATACAAACAACAAATCCACGGCGACCTGGGCGGGAATTGGAGAAGAGAAATAGCTAGCCAACTAGCTAGAAATAGCCAGCCATTAGGGCCAACTTTCGGCTTGAATCTAAGTCCGATTCTGAATAACAATCCTATCTCTAAGACTTCAATACAACAAAATATTCTCAAAATACAGCTTCACCTTGTGTTGTTATTTCGCTTACAAGATTTAGTTATAGAAACCTTGACTATACTTTAACATAATTTTGAACTGAAGCAGTTTTAGGGGTAACAAACAGCATTGTGGAGTGTCGAGTATTCAAAAGAAAAAACATTGCAATACTTTGTTTCTTATACCATTTTAGTCGTTATAAATAGTGTTGAAATCTCTTTGTTGTCTGAAACCCTTAAGAAACTGATGACCCTTCAGAAGCTCCGTTAATTATTGCTGCACAAAATGCACACTTCTTTTTGTCTGTAAACAACAGCCATTCTTAGACTTCTATTTTATTCTAATTGGATAATGCCAACTACATAAGTTACTGCTATTCCTGGCGGGGGGTCAGGCAGTCCTTAAATAAAGGGGTAAGATATACCATGTTGAGAGTCTTTGAAACTCTTTAATAATTGAGAAAGCACAGACAGCAGAATCCTAAGAGAGTTAACAAACAGGTAGAGGCCTATGAAAAGATATCTTAGACTTAAATTGACACGGAATTTACAGTAATAATACGAACTTGTAACGAAAGTTTCAAACTTAAAATATATTCTGTATATTTTAAGTTCTATTTATTAATACTATACGCTATAGCCGTTACTCGTTTTTCATGTGGTCATTTCTTCCTTTGTCCAATTTCATTCTCAAGTTGCAAGTTTTATTAAGGGATGCATCATTGCACCTTCACAACCAAGATCTGAACTGAGTGAACAACATGCAGTAAGTGGTAAAGACAACATCAGAATTGCACAATTTATAGTAAGTGAAAGCAAATGCTAGAATCATACTCCTTTCGTTTTCCCACTAGCATTGTCATAGCTTAGAGTGGAGGGCATGGGAGACGAAACACGGTTTCTTACTTGATTGAAGCTGTTAAGCTTTCAGTTATATAATCTCCTGCACGGTCCTATATGGAAGCAATTTATATTCATTCATTCATTCATTTTCTTATTTAGTTCACTGTACTTCCCTACTTGTTCGCATCTCAAAATCAATCAAACGGACAACCAAATGAGGTACTTGATCGGGTATATCAACAAACGCCCCAAACCAATCAAAGTATGGATTTAAACAGTTCTGCGTGGATGACAAACGGTTCGGCAAATTACATGCTTGTAAACAGTTTTTCCCAAACAAACCCTTTTCTTTTCTTTTCCTTGACAAAAACATCAATAGCCTACAAATTACAGTGAATGCGTATAAATTAGTTGAGATGATACATCCAGTCGAGTACAAAAACAAGTCCTTACGGCTATTAATAGATTTGCACCGCAATGTCATCTTTGATCTTTTGTTACTTACTAGATACATTGGTTACTAAAAACGAGTCGGGGCATCACGCCAGCAATGGTTTGTCAGTTTCTCAACATGAAAATATATGGTTTAGAGCGATTGTGACAAAAATTGTATGCAGTTTGATTTCATATATACTCGGGAAAGCAAAATGGAAGCAGACACCTGTTCGGGTGCTTTATACGGCTTAGCCAGTCACGTATTTTGAGATAAAGTAACAAAAGTGTTCACAATCTGTTTATCAATGTTTTTGAACATAAGCTTATAACAGACTGTAGTTACAAATAACTTGCATGCTTATTATAGCAAAATACCTCAAATCACAAAATACAACATATATCTGCAGACAATTTGACGTAGATACACTAAGCCTTGTTCTCCTAAGCTATTAAGGACGATATTTCATAAAACAATTTTCTTCCTTTTGAACATTCATTATGCCTGTCTTGAACAGTAGAAATGATTGGTGTTATTCGTTCCAACTTTTGAACCAGTTGACAAAATTGACCCATAAAATGACAATTCATTTTGCTTGTCTTAAACAGTAGAAATGATTTGTGTTATTCGTTTTAACTTTGAACCAGTTGACAAAATTGACCCATAAAATGACAATTCATTTTGCTTGTCTTAAAGTGGTGTTATTCGTTCTAAGTTTTGAACCAGTTGACAAAATTGACCCATAAAATGACAATTCATTTTGCTTGTCTTGAAGAGTGGAAATGATTGGTGTTATTCGTTCTAACTCATAAACCAGTTGACGAAAACCCATAAAATGACAATTCATTTTGTTTGCCTTGATTGCTTGAAAAGTATAAATGATTTGTGTTTTTCAACAAGTTGACAAAAAACTACAAGATGACATAAAATTTTTGTTTGTCTTGTGTTTGGTGTCAATTATTTTCATTTCCAAAATTTGAAATTGGAGAATTTTCACGTCTGAAAAAGCAGCGAAACAAGAGTTAATCTAGTAACAGTTTTACCTTTAATACACATCAAGTTTCGGAGTAACAACCTTGTGTGATGCAAGAGGCGCAAATTTATAGTAACCACACTGTAATTTAGATCTCTTAACGATTTCCTCACTGCTATAGCAATAACACCCTTGACACAGGCCACTACGTGTTACCATAAATCTAAGTCAGTTTGTTCAATGATTCACAAATTCAATGAATAACATAATTTAGTCAGAGTAATTTGATGAATAAGCAAGTTATTGTATATCAAGTGTAGCTATTCCATGAAAAAAGAGAAAAAGTATTTTAATATCAACACATGGTATGAAAGCTCTTCAGATATATTTGATGAAGTTTAATTGTAATTCTGTGCTGGTGAACAAAAACTAAAAGTGCGATAACTTCAATGAAATCCTTTCTTTTTCTTTTTCTTTCTTTCTTTCTCTCTCTCTCTCTTTCTTTCTTTCTTTCTTCCATTTTCCCTTCCTTCCTTTCTTTGTATTTCCTTTTCTCTTGAAAGTGCATTCAATGGTACAGGTTTTTTGTTTGTATGACCATTATTAGCCCTTCAATCCCCAAAGTGTCAAATGACGAGTTGTTAAATTCATATTACTTGTGCTCATACATTTCTTATTAATAAGTTGGGAGGATTTATCATTTAATCTTTATACAGAGTTTGGAGTGGATAATCAATTTATTTATTCTCACAATCAATTAACTTATATTATGCTGGTACTGTAATTACAAGATAGATGTTGGTAAACTTGGTGCTAACAAAAACGTTAAGAGATTTTTCTATTTACCCAGAGTAGGAACAACTTTTACAACTTGCGAGCATCGAAATTGTAAATGTGATTCTTTCATTTTTGAAATGCGAGTTGTTGACCAAAGTGGAGGTATCAACAAAATTTATCCTTTTCACTTCCACCAAGTTCATTAACATTCATCTTCTCCTTAGTGCTAGTTTAAAATAAGTTGATCAGTTTTGAGAATTGCGGAATTGATCATTCACTCCAGACTCTAAGATAAAATGCAACATTCTCCCAACTTCTTAATAGGAAAAGTATGGAGACAAGTAATGAGAATTAGCAACTTGCCCTCATTTGGCACTGTTGGGATTGGAAGGTGCCTATTTCTAATGAAATTCAAAGACACTGTTTCCACTTAAAAACAATTTCGACAGAAAGTGTTGTTTCTGCAAATTATATTTATATTTTGAGCAATTGAACTGGCTCGTTTGTAGTACAAAGAATAGAAATAAACAGGTATTCGTGTCCAATAAATGATATTCAGAATCTTCATTTAGTCAAACTTTCCAGGAAATATTAAATAGAACCCCTATCTATAGACGTTTAGGACCAGTAGAAATACGTTATTAAAAAAGATATTTACCATTTTCCTTCAGTACCGACTGTGCATACCACAGTATTTGATCGAGTAATAGTCAAATATTGACCTTATAATAATAATAATATTAATAATAATATTAATAATATTAATAATAATAATAATGATTCTGGCTTCTTTGCACTTTTAGCTTTTTAGTTATTTCAGGGAACCAGTACCGTCTAAATTGTTAAATATTTGTCTCTTATGTAATTTGCATTGCATTGTAAGAAATATATGGGTACAAATATAAATATCGTTGTTGTAGTAGTTGTTGTTGATGATGATGATAAAAACAATAATAATACTACTACTTTATGCTACTGTTGTGGCAATCAGTGTTAAGTGTTCATGTTTAAAATGATAAAAAACTGAATTTATACAACGCTTGCGAGACTTTACAGCAAAAATATTAAAAGTTTTTAATTTTTTTCAAATTTTCGGCCTTACTTAAAAATTCGGTTTTAAACTAAATTGCATCAGTCAGAAACCCCTGGTGATCTTAGGAGTGCTGCGTAAGGTCGTGGAAATTATTTCTTTAATTAAGTGTTGAATGCAAGGATTTATATGTACATCAAGGATTTGTATATACATCATTAATGGTCAGCCTTTAGTTTTTGTGATGGTCCTCTTAAACTACAATAAAATCAAAGATGAAAAACACAATACAAAGTTCAGTGACATGCGTTGATATGAATCAGTGGGTGCGACACTGCTATCCAACCTGTCTAGGGTTACTTTGGTACACTCTTTAGTAAAATGTAATTCTTTCCCCAATCAGTATAAATTCATAATAACTTGGTACGAAGTAAAAGCTTTTGTTGCAACAGGTGCTAAAGGTTCTTGCGTGGCATTATTATTTACGAATTTGCGATATAGTGTACTTTACAAACTTACACGATTTCATGTTTTAGTACACGCTGTTCAAAGGCATTCATAAAGGCAGTACGTTGACTTAAGACACATCAATAAATGGAACTGAGTAATAATATGTGACAAATGTTTTATAGAACTTTCCTTTTAGACAAAGTTCAAGAAAATAGTTCATGAATTGTTTATGTTAATGACTAAAAACTAATTTATAACCAAAGCATATAAACTAAGCAGTGCTAGTTCTGGGCGGCACCGGGCCCCCTTTGTGAAGAACTGAATAAGTTTAGGCTTGTAACTTACCACTCATTTAATAAATATTTATTTGTTTAGCACTGAAATTTTATAGCAGATAACAGCCATCTTAATTGTTAACTGATATTGAAGCAAACCGACATTTTAGATGCATTTTGCTCCATTACTACTATACTATTTAGTTCAACTTAGGTTTATGCACATAGTAGCACTGGATATTTGAAAGTATTGGAATTAACATAAAATGAGGGCAACTGCGGATCGGCACAAGAAAACACTTACATCGCACTTTTGCAAAAAAGCACAGGAGAGAGATGCAAGCAAATGAAACGCCAAATTAATTCAAGGGCAGGAGATGCATAACCATGATAACAGATGTATAAATTGAGAAACTGGTCAGAGAAAGTTAGTATCAAATTCATCCCCGGGCCACGAATTTACCAAACTGGCGAGTATCCCTAGTTACGATTTCAAATATTAAAACTGTTCACCAACGAATGCTCATGCAATCCTGCAAGGTATTGCTCCTGAAAATCTCGCAAATTTGCCCTCACGATCGACACATCAATATCCAATCGATCTACCCTCAGTAAAACTATAAAACCAAAATTGAAGCAGCGCTGGAAAATGCTTTTCGTTACTTGGAGCTGATGCTCCGTCCACAGCACGGGCAGCCCAGCTGAGAGTTAGTGATTTAGGCAGGTGAGCCTAGTCGATTTTATAAGCTAGACTTCGTATGGTAATAGATATAGTATTTGGTGTTGGTGAAAATGGCACAAGTGCTCACCGGCTCAGTTGCTGCTTCCTTGAGCATTTGAAACTGCCATCTTATATCGCTTGCAACACTCCCGAAATGTACACAGAAGACAATGCACCAGTTTTGAGGATTTCACGAAAACGATATATATTTTAATACAAAATCTTACCCGCTTTATCTGCGTACCTAAATAATGACTCTCAGTCTTAACTGCCTGTGTCCACAGCTGTTCTTTCTTTTCTTAGTCTCTGCAAACACTTTGTTCAGTTACTGATCTAAAAAAAATCAACGAAATTCGTTACTCTAATTTTTTCTCGTAAAACATTTTTGATTTTAAATTATTTTCGTGTAACCTTTTTCAAATATCTTTCACAATACCGAGTTAAAATATTTTTCTCAGAATTAATTGGGAAATTAACTTAACTGTTCTTTTTAAACAAAACGTTATTTTAAAACAATTACGAACAAATAATGCAATATCGTGCAAAAGTGATTGTTTATCAAGTTTTAAAAATCGAATATAAATTTCTCTTGATGACAAAGTAGATAGGTTTTTGTTCTTTTAGTTTTATTAATTTTAGTTTGGGAATATAATGAAGATATCAGCCTTGTTTCCTAAGTGATAATAAGCTATGTTTACTAACTCTTTTAAAATCTGCAAAGATATTTTAGTTTTGGATTTCACTTCAATACATTTCATGTGATGCTTTGATATCTCTATAAAATTCTAACCTTGTTTAATTATGCATTTTGTCTTCTTCAAAACAATAATTTTCCAAAACAAAATGAAAAGTCAAATATTTTGTTTACGTAGCTAAAACACTAGCAGAATTGGAGGACTCTGAACCTAACCATACAAAGCTTTGATGCTATAAACACAGGAATGAAGGCTTAAACAACAAAAAGGCCTGTTTTGCACTATTTGTGTCTGCATATCACGTATTAAAGCGAATGAAAAAGTTACAAGTTGACAGTAAATTAGGTTTTTTAGTCAGACAAAAGGATATTGTTTTATAGTTTTAAATCATAACATGCCACATAACATTTTTGTACGTGCAACAATTAAAGAAACTGCTTCAATATAAATATAACAATGAATTGCTGTCCTAAAAAGAGGTACAAATCATGGTCATTAGTTGTTGGGACGAGCTGAATAGATAAGCTCGGAAGAACTAATTTTCAGCATAGGAACTGCTTCAAGTTTATAAAACTATCAAAATTGTCAAGATGTTGTAAAAACATCAGTTAG
>JAOEHT020036713.1:0-14258 GCA_025448195.2 Parazoanthus atlanticus | reverse complement strand
TTATTATTATTATTATTATCATTACTATTATCATTACTATTATTATTATTAGTACTATTACTATTACTATTACTATTAAATTGAAAAAGTACTTGCTTTCTGATCGGTGTTGTTATTTATATGCTTTTCTTTATCAAAATGTGACAAGCATCAGGTGGTGATTCTACTATTAAAACGCTACAGGAATTCTTGAAGTGGAAGCAAATTTTTCCAGCAGCCTGTCCTCTGTTGTTACTCTCACAGCCAAAGTGACACAACCAAAGTGAAACAACTTTAACATAGGTTCAACATATTGAGTTTTGCAGAAAAAAAATCATTACCCCCTTCGAGTCGTTTCATCATTAGTTCTTCAGTTTAGAAGAACAGTATTCTAACACATCTCCTAAACACTGATCAACAAGAATTTTATTCTGTTGAGTGTTGTGTTCAGCCGGTTTTGCTTATAAAAATCGTTCTGTGTCAAAAAGTAAATTGTAATTACCGAACCGGCTGAGAAACGCAACACGTGCCGTAGCCTACTATTAATTTGTTTAAACCTGAATTGTTACTCCATTTCCCTTGAAGGTTGGAGTGATTTGTAGCCTTTTGCCAACTACGGGAGCTGAGGATCCAGAACAACCAACAAATATCTTCCCGCAAACCCGTCCAGAAGCGGTACAGGCATCAAATTAATCACTATTCTCTCTTTTTTGTTGCTGTTGTAAGCAGCAACTATGAGAACTATCACTTTATAAATATTATAGTGTTATTCTTAATAAAACGTACTTGTATCCAGACAGTAATCCCATCAGGGTTCTTTCAACTTATTTTACAGCTAAATTCCATGACTCTTCCATGACTTTCCCACAGGGAGCTCCTACATCTCGCATGTGTCCAATAAATTGATAAAACTATAAATTTACCATGTGTTCTGCTCTTGTTTTGCGAGCAGTCGATCGACAAGCCATGCGGTCTGGTTTGTGGGTCAGGTACGAGAGTAGTCCGCGCAGTCTGGGTCTGGGCACGAGAATAGTTCGGGGATCGTCGGGAATCCGTTCGGAATCAGTCGGATCGTTTCCGAACGTTATTCTCCAGACCAACCAAAACCGACCGCGCGGCTGGTTGAACGATGGAGCCCGGAACCTGGAAGAAACCGCTCGCAAAACAAGAGCAGAACACAAGGTAAATTTATAGTCTTATCAATTTATTGGACACATGCAAGATGTTGGAGCTCCCTGTGACTTTCCATGACCTTACATACAAAAATTATGATCTAAAGCTATATATATGTCCAAAAACTTCGAAGCTGTTTGCCACGATTCGACGATATAATTTTACTTCGTTCACACAGATCTTTCCATGACCCATTTTGATTTTTCTGGTTTTTCAGGCCTGGATTTTGAAATGTTGCAATTCCATGACGTTCCAGGTTTTCCATGACTCGTGCGAATCCTGTCACATACCTTTACGAAGCTTGCATTGATGTAGTCATTGTTTTCTGCGTTGTTACGTGGATTCAGGTGAACTCTTGTCTCCTTTGAGTAGAAACAGAAATATTAAATCGCAAGCGTCGGTGTAGTAAACATGCGGGTTTACATTTACATTACTTTTTATCTGAATAACTGAAATCTAATTTGCAAAACCAAAACTATCTTGGATTTCTAATCCCACCCACAACATGAGCAAACAAAATACTAATTGTATATGAAATTTGAAAGTTTCAATTATGTTGGTAGCTCAGTCCTCGGCAACTAGCATAATGGAGACTAAATCACTGGACCAAGTGGACATGTCGTAAAAACGCCAACCAAGCTCACAAACTTGCAAAAAGCAAGAAAATATACAAAAGTTAAGGGTTTTATCACACCAGGTTTGCTTATCTTGCTTTTCTTCGTCCACTGTGAAAGGTCAATCGCATAATTTTTTGGTCGAAAAAGTTACACACTTCATACTTTTGCTCTAAAATTGGATATCAAGACGCCATCTTGGAAATTTGGCCAGCTTTTTTCTACTTACTACCTCGCACGCATGCGTAGTCGTTATTCCGACATGTCGACCAAGTGCAAATACTCAAGATCACACACAAGACAAGACGGAATAACTTACTGCGCATGCGTGGGTAGTTATAAGAAAAGACCGCTGGTAAGTTTTCAAGATGGCATCTCGAAGTCACTTTTTACAGCAAAGGTAAGCTACAGGTAATTTTATGCATGATCACAAACATTAAGCGTTTGATTTTCAGTTCTTCAGCTTCCCAGGAAGTTTTTTTTTGCATAACTTTCTTGCTTCTCACGAATTTATTTCGGTCCAACTGAATAACTCCCCGAAGCTCACAAACATGCAAAAAGCAAGAAAAATATACAAAAGACAAGGGTTTTAACATACCAGTTTGCTTATCTTGCTTTTCTTCGTCCATGAAAGGTCAATTGCGTAATTATTGGTTAAAAATAGTTACATATTTTATACTCTTGCTGTAAAAATTGGATTTCGAAACGCCATCTTGGAAATTTGGGCAACGTGTTGTCTCTTGCTACCCCGATGCATGCGCAGTCGTTATTCCGACATGTCCCCGTAGATAGTTTTCAGTTTACAATATACAACTTCTGGATCAATGTAGGTTTCTGGGCAAATACCCATCTACCCCTCCCCTAAACCTAAAGCTAAACCTAACCTCAACCTTGCTTCTAACCCTGACCTAAGGAAGGGTTGGTGAGTTCTTACCTCGTACGGAACCACGTCCTTGTACCTGTTCCTCGCCGCATTTCCTGGCAGTTGCGCAGTAGAAACATTAACAATCTGTAGACAAATAGTGAGAACCGTATGTATTCAAGTCAACAACTCCTCTTAGATAAACCCCTCTCTCAAACAAATATAAACAAGAAAGAAAAAGACACGGACTATCAACTGAGACTGGTGTTTAAATTAAACACAGTTCTCAGGGATGGTGACTGCAATTACTAAGAAATATCACCGAGGAATTCAAGGCCGCAGCTAACCTTCTTTCACCAGTGAGGCAAAAGGGGTATATTTCAACAGCAGGGAGGGGGAGGGAGGGAACTGTCCCCCTTGTCTCCCCCCCTGGCTGCTGTCATCGGTATTACAAAGATATCATTCGATTTCGAGTCTTTGTGTCTAAACAAAGAACAAAATTCTGGTTGTACTCTCGGTTCATTTAATTTTATACTAAGATGTAGTCTCCAGTTTAACAACGAACTAAAAACAACTCGTCTAGAACAAACGCACTCTTTTAAAAATCTAAAACAATAAATGGAAGATGGAACAGTCCTGCCAGAAGCTCTTACATCAAGTATCAGATGGCAGCAATACCCAGTAATCTCAGCTCAGTTTTCTAGAATCTCCTAATCGTCTTATAAGCTAAACTGCCTTTTTCCACAATACAGGTCAATTAGATATAGTCCTCGCACTCTTCTGCAACCTAAGTATAAAACGTCGAGGTATGGGAACAGTTTTCTGCCATCGACAAAGAGACATTTTAATAAAAACATTTAACTCGTCTTTCCGGTAATTTTCCATTTTTTAAATGTATGATATGTTCATTTTTTTATTCAACAACCATTTTAATACTTTTCGTATTGTTAACTTAAGAAATTATGTAAACATTTCTATACTCTTATGCACATCAACGTAATTCAGTTTTAAATGTAATGTTGGACAACAAAGATTTATTATTATTATTATTATCATAATTATTATTATTATTATTATTATTATTATTATTATTTAATGGGGTAGTCCAGTACTCACCTCGCTTACTCGTTCCACTTTCTGGTACTCGGTGAATATCACTCCTTCCTTCACCAGCTTCTCCAGGTGTTCCAACTAACCAGGGGGGGAGGCCCACAAGTGAGCACGTGCAACAACCAATTAGAATACTTTTTATGCTTCCGTTTATGAGCGAAATAGCCAAAGCCAATGAGCCAAAAATTACAGTTCCCTCTCACTAATACTTCTAGAAACTGAATGTCTGACAAACGTTACAAAATTGCGTTACTATAAATTAATCGTAGTTTAATCATAAGATTAAACTTTAAAAAACACTTTCCGTAAAATGTGGGTTCTACGATGAGCTCTGGGCTTATACTCGATCGTAAGGATTTTTCTGAATTTGACACAGTCTAGACAAACTCGCAGATAACAACGCAAATGCCAGGCGCTCGGAAATCATCCCAAAGTTCAAAACATGCTCAAAACGTAGGAGAGGGCCGGGGGGGGGTGTAGTGTGTCTAAACGTTAGCTTAGTGTCTGATGAGCTTATAACCGGGGTTAGGGGCGTTATAACCCACGTTTCACGATATTCAACCATTTTGCTATTATACCGCTACGAAATCCCTTACAGGAATGCGCGATGTTGTTTTTCTCTACTTGCAATCGACAACAATGAAATAGTACAATAATAATTACATAATTATAGCAGGTTTCAATTAATTAGGGGTTGTATATGACTTCCTGCTTTAGATATCTTTTATAAAACTGTACACATAACGTTTGCCTGCTCGTGCCAGTTGAAAGAAACAACGTTCCAGGCCTTTAGATTACACCAAACTCTTCAATTCAAGACGGAGATGAAAAACAAATGGCCAAGTTTAGGGGGTCTATCAGAAGCAGAAGAAAATAGTTTTCATTACAGAGGGGTAGTTCGTCCTACTAAGAAGGCTAAACTAGAACATAGGCCTAAGATTTAATTAAAAAATGTTGCAAAACTTGTATATTCAAATGTTGCTACCTGGTATAGCTAGTAATTTTTTTTCTATACATGAATAATCCTGTTAAATCACGGCGCTATATGGAAGAGCTTTATACATACTCTTGTAAATGAATAGATACCGTATTAAATAAAGTTTCTTGGTGTTGATGATGATGATGATGATGATGATGATGATTATCATCATCAACAACAATGTAAGACAAACCTGTGACTCCCTGGTCAGCGTTCCTGCCTCAGGCCCAGGTCCCAGTTGTGCCTCGTCATCTGCCTCAAACTCCTCCGAGTCAGTAGATGTGCTGTAGCCACTTGTACGACCTGTTACTATACTGGAGTCATCGGTCAGCTGAGACGAGGGCCGCGAATTTCTGTCAGACATCATGATCAGGAAAAAAAAACATGTTAAGTTTAATAGCAATTCCAAATACATCCACTGGTCAGTGTAAAGCCGTAGGGGGAAGAGGCGGGGCAGATGCGGGGCATTTGCCCAACCCTACCAACCCAAGGGTCGGCTATTTGACCAATTTTGACCAATACTTGTTGCGCGAATAGTCTTATTACTCAACATTGACCAAACGTACCTTGCCCCAGGGTGAGAACTTTGAGCAAAAAATTTGCAAAAAATTCAAACCCCCACATCTGGCTCAGTATATTCATATGTCCAATCCAAAAAGCCTTCAATACACAGGTCACCGATTCAAGTTTATTTGGATAAAGTTTGAGAAAAATGACCGCATCACAATCAAAATTAGTTAAATACAAACTTGAAAGCTAAAAGATTTGGCTTGCTTTACCCTATATTGATATCATACACTAAAAACAACCACTTCAAGGCTTGTTTCTGACATCAAATTATAGTCAACAAGGTTCAATCGAATTCAATTAATATAGCTTTAAACATACTATAGATGTAAACTCACTTCTAAAACAAATCTTAATTTAACCATTGGAAGAGTTAATTTATTCTTGCAAATGTTTTGTCCGTCTGAACAAATTAAATTCTCCGATTTTTACATCGTCACTTGCAGTCGAGTTTAACGGAATATTAAACGGCTTCATTTAATTTTGACTGAATTATATAATTCGACCGTAACACAATGTTTAAAACTAACCTGAGGTTCGCTTTAACGATCTTTAACTGGTAAAAAAACAAATGTTAAATATCGCTGCAGTTCTTCTGGGCTTTTTCATAACCCAATTCCAGTTAAAAATTAACAGAAACAAGAAAATCAACTGTCCTTATCAGCACCGCGAAATTGCAGGGAATTGTGTGAAAAATCATTTCTTCGCTCGTCCCCTAAAACAGCACTAAATAGCACCTGCTTACTGGAGTTTAGCTCATCCGAAATAAGCTCTTAAATACCGACTATCCATGGTTTTGTACAGTTTGATTTGAGATACAAAATCAACTTCAGAAATAATATATTTGATTTCCTTACGAAGTGTATGTCTTATTTGAAATGACTACAGGAAAAATTGTAACAGAAACGAGGATGATGGTTGACTTTTCACTAGCAACTGCGAAAAAATGTCGTCTCATAATTTTTCGCGGTCCACAGAGATAACCTCAAGTAGAGCTACTTGTGAGAATTCATTTCATGATGATCTCTGTCGATTTTTTTATAAACCAGAGTCAATTTTAAGTATACTATGAATTTACTTAAGAAAAGTTAGCGTTACTTTAGTCACTAATAAAAATTAACAGATGTCTTTAAGTAACAAAATATGACATACATTCTGCATACATCAAGTACCTGGCTTGCTGTGCAGGTCTTAACTCCGGTAGCGCTGCACCGCTGGCCATATGTACAGAAGCTTCAGAGGCTGCCATATCTCCATTCATTGCATGCACTCTGCTAGAACCAGGCTTAGTATTACTTGAAGTTTCTCCTGCCCTTGTCTCGTTTGACCAGTTGGTGATTCCAGTACAGTTCACAGAATCTGTCGATGATGATTTCCCAGCATCTCCCACTCCTAATAACTTCAATTTTTCATCATCACTAGAAGCAGCAAAGTTCTTCAATGATTCTTGACTTTGATTTCTTGAGCGCATGGGCTCTGACAAATTACTACCCAACGATGATCTTTTCAGTTCCGGCTCAGATAGATATTCTAAAGATCCTGGCCTATACGACCCCTCAGTTGTTGAGCCAGAACAAGTTCTATGAATAGGAAATTCAGGATTTGCGTGTATTTCCGTCATATCATGGTTTGTAAAACCATCAACGAGGTCTGTGAAGGGCACTTCGCTCTGGGTCACGTGATCATTCTCGTCGAACAATGGATTTACGAGGCCACGCGAGTCTGTGTGTTAGGAAAAACAACACTGTTAAACCTGTTTATACGGCGCTTTACAGACAAAAATAATCCAGACAAGTTTAATTCAAGAAGTTAAATAGACTTTGTATCCGTCTGAACCACGAGTTTAATTAAATTAAAACGTCTCAGCAGTGCGTGGGTCAAACGCGTCTGAATTAAATTAGTTCTATATATTGGAGCTATAAATAACACTGTTTTACAGACAAAAGCAATAGGAGTTAAAATTGTCTGAATCAACTGCGACGTATAAAATAGGCCTTAGACTTCAACGTGCAGTATAAATATTATAGGTTTCTGAATCCGATTGTTTTGTGGGTAGAAACACTCCAGTGTATACACCTACTCTGTTAGTGAGTAATTAAACAATATGGTATAACTTTATCCAACACCTTCAAATATTACAAAATCCAAAACAAAGGAGTTGCACAGTACTTAATTACTCCAGGGGGAGGGTCGCGAGGTGCTCTCTGATTGGGTAATCAAACAATGACAATAATTCTATCCGACAACAAAAGAGTTGCACTGTGAGTGTTCACAATAAGAGTCTACCGAGGTACGTGACTGGTCGTGAGGTGCTCTCTGATTGAGTATTGTTGTCGTTGCAACAATACTATCCAACACTTTACTTCAAAACCTAACCCTCCCAAACAAGGCCGCGGCACTGTGAGTGTTCATAGTCGGAGAATACTGAGATGCTTAACTAACCCATGTCACACCACATAGGATGAACTTAGGAGTCAGAGTAGAGAGCTTCAGAGAACAGTAATCTTACATTAATTTCTAGGATTTGTTTTACCATACGCATTTTTTGTGTAATCGCCTAAAGCCGACTTATATGTCGCAAGAAACATTTTACTATTTATATTAAATTTTCTGTACGTTTGGGTTGGGAATAAATCCTTCACTTGCTTTTGAGATGAGGATAAAGCGAGATATTAGACGTTACCATCATAACTGTTTCCCTTCTTCACATCTTGATTCTGTCTCATAGGCTGAAAAGCAAACAAGACCAGTTGGCTAAAATGTGGAGCTACACAACGCAATGCGACAATTATAACTAAACAATGCTTGAACGTAAAAACGTTTACCATGAGTCGTTACAGATCTCTAATTATCACCCTTTGGTTTGTCAATTTGTATACTTCCAGCTGCGCCAAACAGGCCGGACACTCCCCTAGTCAGGTGTTCTAATAGATTTAAAGAAACTAAGAGGGAGGGGTAAAGGGGTTGAATTACTGTTGTGATCATACTTTGTACCTCCCACAACTACGACCCAGGTTTAACCCTGGGTTCGTACGTGGGCGAAGATTGTCGAGGCCGGGGACTCTGGTTTTCCCTCTCCACCAAACACGTTAACATCTGTGCCGTCAAGCGTTTTAATATAAGCTTCTAGCTTGGAAGTTCGGCGATTACTTGCTGCGTAATAACGTATTTATTTAAGTACTTAAATTACTTAGAGAGTGATAGAAATGTCTGATGTGTTGCAAGCTTAATGTTTATAGCTAACAGGCCAATCGAAACATCCCCCCTCTTGACTTCATTGCAATGGGTAACTTCTACAAGAAATTGACCATTCGATGGTGTGTATCAACAGAAGTTGTTAGAAAAAGCGAGCTACATAAGAATCTGCACTACAAGTAACTGCAGACTTACAACATCTGCTGTACCACCCGAAGTATCTGATTTCGGGAGCGTTATCTGCCTTTCAAGCTCCATCCGTTTGGGTTTTGTGCTGTAAAAAAGAGACAGCAACGTCTGACTTTAAAAAAATGATAGAGATAGTTAAGGGAACAGTTTTTGAATCTGTTCAGTTTTATTTTTGTGTAGGGAATTTATATTTTACTGAATGACACAATATATAAAGCATATCGCTATATATTTCAGGGTAACAAACCAATTATGCACTGTTTCTAAGGATACTATATATTATACAAGTAAACAAATTCTCTTGAACACATTTCTCACAATCACTTACTGAAGATTTCTTGAAGAGTTTCTGTAATGAAAGAGCGCTTCTTCAAGATCAAAATAGCTTTTGACGGCTTTGTTTGTTTCTTTAACAACCCCGGGCTTCCCGCTAAGGACATAAAAAGTACTCAACGCTCAACTTACAAATCACATAATATGTCATGTTCATAGAAACAACAGGTATTCACCTCGTGTTCGAATGCGATGTCTTGAAACTCAATCTACAAAACTGGTGGTGAAGAACTAACATCCTCCACACATATTTTGCTGTGTTTGCATCTTCCTGTTGAATTGAGAGAAAAACATCTATTCATGACAATATTATAAAAAAAACAGTTTTATTTTTTTGTGACTGAACAAAAGATAAATTTGAATAATTGTGAGTAGTATATACCCTCCTTCAGTAAACTGTGGAATGTGTGGAATGTGAGACAAACATACTGAGCGTATCGTGGCTCCAATGATGTCTATGGTAATTATAAATGAATGTTACCTGACCAGACTACAATATATAGCTTAACCAGGGGGTGGTGCCTCGTTCATTTGATTGACACAACCTATAATTTTCTCATATGTATGCATGCCACACATTCCGCATACATTCTACAATTTGCTGAAGTAGAGGTATACTAGTATATTGTCCAGAAAGAACAGAGTATAGTAGCGTACCATCTCAAACTGGATGACATCGAAGGTTCTAGTGCTCTCCAGATTGAAGAAGTTCTTGCTGTGACTCAGTCGCACAATATCTTGCCACCTGAATTGAAAAGAAAAGACACTAGAAATACATAATAACGTTCAAAACCAAACTTCTCCACAGAATAAACCTAGATATTTCAGACACAAAAACAACATTCAAAGATACCCTATTTATTCTAAAAAATTAATCACGATCAGCACGCTGTCTCTAATGAACTTCCCTACAGTGTATTTGATAAACACATCCCCCTTACATGTACAATAAGTGTACTACATATTTTGAACTAATGAATGTCCTCTCTCACACGTCTTCATAATTCTGCATCATGCTGCCAGGTTGACGACCACCCTCATTACCACTCCCTAACGAAAACGCTACTTCACTTGAAATAGAAGTGTGAACAAGTTAAAGTTTCTGTTCTATAGCTCAGTATACTTATTTAAGATCAGACTGCTATCCAGGAGGACCCAGGTTTAATTCCTTGTATGGCCAAGTGCTGTGTGAACTTCTTATAGAGAACCTGGCTATTAAGAGGGGTGAAAGGGGGTAGCTAACTACGTCGAACAACAATAAATTTTACTAAATCCGAATCCACAAATCTCAATACAAGTAAATCCGCCAATCTGCTATATTTTGATTGTGAAATCCATTAAATTCGTTCCAAAATATTGGCCTTATCAAAATCCACAACAGCAATAGGATCCGTCAATCCGTAGAAATATCCCTAAAATCCACAATCCGAAGGGAATTTTAGGCAAAATCCATCGATCCACAAACCCTTTCACCTCCCTGTTAAGTAGTTGGCCCTGTCATACATGTCTTCCTAAGCCCTTGGCCTGGGAGATTGGGTAACCATGCCCTACAACAACAGTATTAATGGTATCTCACAAAGCTGCTGCAGTAGTGACTCTTTATTAATCAGCTTCTTGGAAGCAATTTGGAAAGGACTGAACATAGACTAATCAGCCCAGAGCTAGCTTACAGTACGCTTTGTAACACTTGAATCCAACTAGAAAATTTCGCAAAAACATTTGATAGCACTATATTAATTAGCACTAGCTACAAGTACGAAAGGTATCTTGAGATGAACATTATAGGTGCTGACTTACTTGAAGTATACTGGTGGCAGTCCATGAGGATGTCTCACTACAATACCCATGAAAGAAGCTCCAACAAGGATAACAAAACCATCCTTGTCCTGTGTATAACAAAGTAATATATTTAGCGAGAAAACAACTCTCAGTGCTCCATCTATGATACACACAAAACTTCAACTTGCTCTCTACATATTTAGTATACATGTATCGAGGTCTAAATTGCAAATCCATAAATCTGATTGGTTCTCTCAACGTTGTATATTCGCTGTTATACAACGTTAACTATGCATCGATGCATTTTCACATTTGTGGTTGGTAACGATTTGAAATTTGTCATACATTTATAATGTGATAGATCTAAATTGATTGACATATCAGATATTTAGTTTCTCTGTGAATAGACCACAGTAAATTTCTACTAAAAAAATTAGAACAATATTGTTTTCCATGGGAGATAGTCGCCCTGCCTCAGCCGCGTTGACTATACATGTATACTCATAGAAAACGCTAGTTCGTGTTCTAATTGTTAACGATAAAATATATACAAAAAGATTGCCTACCGTCGCTGGGAAATATTCATCTCCATATCCATCGAGTTTCTGGGTCAGCTTTATATACTCAAGTTCGGCCTCTGCTTTGCTCAAGCCACTGAAATTTAATGTAAAACAGTTACATGTATGGTTATGTTTTGTGCAAAGGTGAGGTTTATTGTTTTTATTTTGGTCTGATTATCCATTTGCGTCATTCCTTCAAGAAACTACGTAACGACCCAAATATCTCTAGACCTTGCAAAATAAATCAATATTTTTAACAGTCAAGGGTTTGACAGGAATATGTACAGTATCTAATTATATGGTATATTCACTAAATAAATATTATACTACATGTACAGGACTAAACATGGAAATATGATGTACAATATACCTGTGGCTTTTATGAAGAGCAATGATCTGTGGAGTACAAGCGAGAACAGTTTTTAATAAAACAAGTATGTGTTCAGATAAAATATTAATAATAATCAGTTAGCTATAGTGATTCATATTCCACCTGTTCTCTGTCTTACAATTTGTATTTATAACATACCTATATAGTATCGCTCAGTAGCAAGAAAAACAAGTGAGATGTGATCTTTTAGGGATCCAGGGACAATTGTTCAGACCACTAGAATATATATTAAATACAGTAGCACAATTTCTTGCATTTTCACAGTGAATTAATTTGATCAGTGGCCAAGATATGAAAGAAGATCAAATTTGGAATAGGTCAGAAAGGTAAATAATCTAATTCTGTTTCGAAAATCCATGTTAACTACATGTAAAACATGTAACTATTTAATACCCAAATAGAGCTTAATTCAGGGTTTATACATAATTATATTCCTGCACTGAATTCAAGGACTCTCAAGAACTTTTTCTTCAGACACTGGCCTGAAATGATCAACTTTTAAATGTAAAAGAGGTATTTGTCTTTAAAGACACAATTGCTTTCAATGTCGTCCACCTCTACTTTTCAAGTAAGAAAAGCCGGTTTAAGAGAGCAACAAAAATTACAAACGGCTACAGGTAAATACTACTAACAGTACTATTTTCAAGGACTTTAAAAGACCAAAGTCTAAGTTTATGGGTTTTCAAGTCCTTGAAAAATGAAAATCAAATTCAAGGACTTTCAAGTACTAGCTGTATACACAAACCCAGTCTTGACTATACTTATGATACATGTATGAGGTTAACAGTGTCTGGCTTTTAGTGTGGGAAAAGATGCAGAGGTGTGTTTAGTAATTAAGGGGGGAATTCTTCAGGTGAGAATGAACCCATTTTCAATTCCAGATGGTAGCGCAATCTGCTCAAACTGCTGGAAAACACATCCTCGAGGTTGTACAGTAAACCAAAAAAACTTGGCCCTTCTGCCCTCAACTCCAAAATCCAATCCCCTTACAAAAAATTTATATCATGGTATTGCCCCTGCAACCTGCTATAGTCATGAGGCTTATTAGAAGGTATGAGAAATTTTACCTGCTGGTTCAGCTCGTCCTGGGTACAAGTTGCAATCAGGGTCTGTAAAGCAAATAATACTAACTAAAGTTAAAGGAGAGACGTATAATTATTTTCACTACACACTTGTAATGCTCTGAAAACTGTTAGTTACTTCAGAAACAATGTTAACTATTAATAGAGTTTCAAAGGTTGTCAAAATTGTTTGGTCAAAATATACAGGAAAAATTTAAATTTATGTCATGAGAGGGCATGCTTCCACAGAAAGTGTGTTTACTAGTCTTCAGCTTTCTTTGGTATTTATTCCAGAAGAAAACCGTAGACAATATAATTTTGCAGTGTTCTTTACAGCATGGTAGAAAGTGAGCTTGGCAAGACCAAATAAAGGCAAAAATGGGGAAAAAAGGTTGGGATCGGGTAGACACTGACCTGTACATGTGCATACAGTATACTTGCAAAATGCAAAATGAAAGAAAACAGGTTGGTTGAGATGTGTGCAATCTTGTTAGTTGTAAATCCAGGAAGTATCCATTCTCCCCTCTTGTAGGTTTTTTGGCTTTGACAATGTTTTATACACATTCCATATCCATTAATACTGAACTTACACTTGGCAGGAAGACATAATCCTTCACAAAGCTCTTGTGGTTCACAGCAACATAATCTCCAAATTCAGCTTCAGAGAAAAATAAATTCATACTTTTACAATTTAAATTGAAACCATTATCCAGACAGATAAATAATAACATGTATCATTTTTAGTAAATAAATTGATTAAATTCATATATTTAATCAGCATTTTCCGAAAGCACTTTCAAAATTCTTCTAAAGATTCTCAGATTAGGTAGTACACAGGTCTGTGTAACTTACAGTCTGTTACTAAAAACAAGCCATAATTTGTACCTAATATAATTTACTATTTTATCCTTTTAATGTAACATAAACAATAGATAACAGTTGGTTCACATACCTTGTGCACAATAAGATGCCAAAATAACAGCTAACTCTTCATCACATGGAATTCGACCTTGAAGAACACTATTTCGTAACTGAAGATAATAAAAGTATCTGAAAACAGATCAACAAAAAAAGAATTATAAATAATGTAAACCAAAGAGTCACAATCAGGATCGGAAGTATTCTTTTCATGAATTAATAGACACAAACTCTGGTATCTATGCCTTCAATCACAAAGAACTTTAGGACAACAAATCTTGGCACGTTTCTGTCTTTATCTTCTTGTTAAAATAGTGTTACAGTGCGACTACACGAACCAAGGCCACCCAAACAATTTTTTTACAAATTAGCCAATCATGAAGCGAGTTGAGAACAATGAAATTGCCACAATTTCTTTTTTGACCAGTAATATTTTTGTCAGACTACCGAAGCGGAATATCGTAACCGTGAATTACTGCTTGCAAAAATATTACCGGTCAAAAAAAATTGTGGCAATTTCATTGTTCTCAACTCGACTCATGATTGGC